>PISX010018935.1:0-39338 GCA_004024625.1 Mellivora capensis
CATATGATAGTTGTCTTTCTCTGATTGACTTATTTCACTAAGCATGATACCCTCTAGTTCCATTCACGTCGTTGCGAATGGCAAGATTTCATTTCTTTTGATGGCTGCATAGTATTCCATCGTGTATATATACCACATCTTCTTTATCCATTCATCTGTTGATGGACATCTAGGCTCTTTCCATAGTTTGGCTATTGTGACTCTTAATCTCACAAAACAAACTGAGGGTTGCTGGGGGGAGGGGGTTGGGAAAGGGGGGTGGGGTAATGGATATTGGGGAGGGTATGTGCTATGATTAGTGCTGTGAAGTGTGTAAACCTGGCGATTCACAGACATGTACCCCTGGGGATAAAAATATGTTTATAAAAAAAAATTAAAATTAAAAAGAGTCTCTCCTTGTCTTAAAGTTTTGATGTTTTGATTATAGTGTGGCTCTCTTTGGGTTCATCTTGTTTGGAACTCTGTGGGATTCTTGGATCTGAATGTCTGTTTCCTTCCTTAGGTGAGGGAAGTTTTTAGCCATTATTTCTTCAAATAAGTTTTCTGCCCCCCCCCCACCTTTTTTTCTTTCTTCTCTGTCTGGACCCCTATAGTACAAATGTTGTTCCACTTGTTATTGCCCCAAAGGTCCCTTAGGTTTTCTTCATTTTTAAAAATTATCATTTTTTTTCTTTTTGCTGCTCTTTTTGGTGAATCTCATTCCTTTATCTTTTTGCTCACTTATCTATACTTCTAGTTTTCCAATCCGATGCTGAAGCCCTCCAGTGTATTTTTCAGTTTAAGTTATTGGATTCTTCAGTTCTGTAACTTCTTTTTGGTACTTTCTTATGTTTTCCCTTTGTTGAAATTCTCACTGTACTCATCCATTCTTCTAAGTTGAGTGAGCATCTTTATAACCATTACTTTG
This sequence comes from Mellivora capensis, assembly GCA_004024625.1. NCBI lineage: Eukaryota > Metazoa > Chordata > Mammalia > Carnivora > Mustelidae > Mellivora > Mellivora capensis. The sequence continues at coordinate 908 of PISX010018935.1, forward strand.
AACTCTTTATCACATTATTTATCTCTGTATCATTATTTCTTATTCTTTTGTTTGAAACATCTCCCTTTTTTCTCATTTTCTTTGACGCTTTGTGTTTATTTTTATGTATTAGCTGAAAGAGCTACCTGTCTTAGTCTTGAAGGGGTAGCTTTGTGTAGGTGACAATCCCTCTTTGCCCTAGCTCTTGGTTGTCTCTCAAACTTTAGTGACTGTTTGAATCATATGATTTATTTTTGGTATAATCTTATTGTTGAGTGTGTGTCAAGATCTGTCAGTGATCCAAAGAGAAGAACCTCATTTACCACCTAGTTTCAGACTGATTAGAAAACCCTCAGGTGGCAGCTTTGGTAGTATGCAAATATATACTGTCCTGTGAGGTCACAATTGTAATCCCTTTTGGCCTCCAGGCCAGGAGATCTGAAAGTATCCCCTGGGTAATAATTGCATCCTCACAAGCCCTGGCCCCAGAAGGAAGAACATTGCAACTGCTCTTGACCATGCTTTCTGGTCTCAGCAAGTGCTGCAACCACTTGTGCCCATTCATCCCAGGCAGCGGGAGGATGCTGTGTTTGAGTTCACCAACCTGTGCTGGCAGGCTATATGGAAAGTGTCACAATGGCATCTGTGAGTGTCTCTGTCTCCTGGGAACATTTTAACAGTTCTCCACTCCTCCAGCCAGTGCCCCCAGACCAGAGAACGAATCTCTTCCAGTTATAATATAGGAGCTTTTCAGACTGCTGTTTTTTTGCTGGGTCTTGAGGTGAGTGAGACCACATGCAAACCCTCCAAGAGAGGGATCAGTTTCCTGTAGATTTTGAAACCCTTGCACATTAGGGCTGCTGGTTTTCCAAGCCAGATGTTCTGGGGGCTCATCTTTCTAGTGTAGATTCCTGGATCCGGGGTGGTCAATGTGGACTGCAATCCCCTTGCTTTCCTCCGAGAAGCACCTCTCTGCTACAATCCATCCCTATAGTGTGTTGCTACTTGGGTGGTGGAGGTGGGGTGGGGTTTTGAGACCATGTCTCTGCCTTTCTACCCTAATGGATATAATCCTTTTGTGGAGAGCATTTAATCAAGTTTTTGGATCTTTTTCAGAGGGAAGTGATCCATATGTAGCTGTAGATTTGGTGTGTCTGTGGGAGGAGATGAGTTCAGGATGTTCCTGTACTATCATCTTGTGTGCCCCCAGCTTTATTTTTTAAAGTAATTTTCCCCTTTTACATTTTATTATCTGGGAAAAAAATGATAAGAACCCAAGGCAATGAATCTCCTATTTTCCTTGAAGCCTCTTCATCAAAATACATCACATTATTAGAAGTTTTACTCTTCTAAAACAGTGCTGATCCATTCCTCTTTTAATTAGTCATCTCATTGGTATCTCTGAGGCTTTCCCAAAACTAGATTTTGTGTTGGAATGAATAACCTGCTCTCTATGTTCATCTCTCAGTTTTATCTATCTAAAAAGACCATAAAATTTGGGCAATCTTTCCTTAAATAATTAAAGGAACAATTAGTTATTTACCTAGTGGTTATTTTTATTTCTCATCATACTAATTAATCATACTTTTACTTGTACTTTATATAGGTTATGCAATACATGTACAATCTTAGTCTGTACCATGAAAAACATTCCCATTTTATTTGTCATATGGTTATAAAATCACATGTATAAAACTATAAAATTATAAATTTAAAGTCATTAACTTGTGTCCTGTTAAATATATTTTACATCTTCATTTATATTTAAACAGAAATAATAATACTGGCAAAGAGAAATAAGATCTTGTTTAGCTTGGGAGAAAAAAAGGAGCCCATATAAACATAAATATTCTTGTAAAATCTCATACATATGTATGAAGGAAAAATCCACTTAAAATTTAATAGGGCATGGTATCATTAGTAAAAATAGGAAAGAATTAGATCTTGATATTACTCCCTTCTATTGACAGAGACAAGTACATTTTAACAGGTAAAAAAGCATACCTCTGAAAGTTTTTTGATTTCTAGTGGATGTGTTTTAGAGTAGATATTTTTAAAAATCTTACTTAACAAGGTTTTTAATGAGCTTTTGGGCATGCAAATTTGCCCTGCACTGGGTAGGGAATAGAGAACTAAATTTTTCCTACGCTGAAGTAAGAGGATGAGTTTCCATTTTCAGGATGAAGGGGCATAGACAGGCTGAAAGATAATTTAGAAGTAAGATCAATTTGACTTTGGAATTGGTGAAGTTTTAGAATACAGTTTGTTTGGTGGAGTGAGGTCTGGAGCCGATGACCAAGAAAGAATTCATGGTTCATCTCCCACCTCCCCATGTCCTCCGTGTTATTTGTTATGCTCCGCAAATAAGTGAAACGATATGATAATTGACTCTCTCTGCTTGACTTATTTCACTCAGCATAATCTCTTCTAGTCCCGTATGTTGCTACAAAAGTTGGGTATTCATCCTTTCTGATGGAGGCATAATACTCCATAGTGTATATGGACCACATCTTCCTTATCCATTTGTCCGTTGAAGGGCATCTTGGTTCTTTCCACAGTTTGGCGACCGTGGCCATTGTTGCTATAAACATTGGGGTAGAGATGGCCCTTCTTTTCACCACATCTGTATCTTTGGGGTAAATACCCAGTAGCACAATTTCTGGGTCATAGGGAAGCTCTATTTTTAACTTCTGGGGAATCTCCACACTGTTCTCCAGAGTGGCTGCACCAACTTGCATTCCCACCAACAGTGTAAGAGGGTTCCCCTTTCTCCACATCCTCTCCAACACATGTTGTTTCTTGTCTTGCTAATTTTGGCCACTCTAACTGGTGTGAGGTGGTATCTCAATGTGGTTTTAATTTGAATCTCCCTGATGGCTAGTGATGATGAACATTTTTTCATGTGTCTGATAGCCATTTTTATGTCTTCATTGGAGAAGTGTCTGTTCATATCATCTGCCCATTTTTTGATATGATTATCTGTTTTGTGTGTGTTGAGTTTGAGAAGTTCTTTATAGATCCTGGATATCAACCTTTTGTCTGTACTGTCATTTGCAAATATCTCCTCCCATTCCGTGGGTTGCCTCTTTGTTTTGTTGACTGTCTCCTTTGCTGTGCAGAAGCTTTTGATCTTGATGAAGTCCCAAAAGTTAATTTTTGCTTTTGTTTCCTTCGCCTTTGGAGACATATCTTGAAAGAAGTTGCTGTGGCTGATATCAAAGAGGTTACTGCCTATGTTCTCCTCTAGGATTCTGATGGATTCCTGTCTCACATTGAGGTCCTTTATCCATTTCGAGTTTAGCTTTGTATACGGTGTAACAGAATGGTCGAGTTTCATTCTTTTACATATAGCTGTCCAATTTTTCCAGCACCATTTATTGAAGAGACTGTCTTTTTTCCACTGGATATTTTTTCCTGCTTTGTCGAAGATTATTTGACCATAGAGTTGAGGGTCCATATCTGGGCATCTACTCTGTTCCATTGGTCTATGTGTCTATTTTGATGCCAGTACCATGCTGTCTTGGTGATCACAGCTTTGTAGTATAGCTTGAAATCAGGTAACGAGATGCCACCAGTTTTATTTTTGTTTTTCGACATTTCCTTAGCAATTCGGGGTCTCTTCTGATTCCATACAAATTTTAGGATTATTTGCTCCAGCTCTTTGAAAAATACCAGTGGAATTTTGATGGGAATGGCATTAAAAGTATAGATTGCTCTAGGTAGTACAGACATTTCAACAATGTTTATTATGGAGGGCACACATTGCATGGAGCACTGGATGTGGTGCAAAAGCTATGAATTCTGTTATGCTGAAAAGAAATGAAATAAAAAATTAAATAATAAAGAACATACCAAATGTATAAAACAAAAAAAAGTTTTAATCTCTCATTTTTCATAACTATGTAGAAAAGTATTTTCAGGCAATACCATCTTGTAAGGCAATTTTACTTTTTCCAGTAATGTTTAATGTTTTTCTTAATGTCTTCTGAATGAAAAACAGTTCTGAAGTGGTAAAATTAAAAATATATCTCTTTGCACATAAAAAAAAAAGAATTCTTGAGACATCTTTGGTACAAAATGGTGGTTTATTAAGGCAGGGGGACAGGACCCATGGGCAGGAAGAGCTGCTGCTCCGGGTTGTGAGGGGTGGCAGGTTATGTACCATGGGGGTAAGGGAAATAAGGAAAAGGGAGGTTTCAATAGAACTTTTACGTGCTAAAGAGTATCTATCTATAGGATACTGGATACCAGAGGCCTTGCCATTGCCAAGGTCATTTTGCCTTTTTAAGCAAGCTATTAAGATAGTTGGGAGATTCCTAAAGAATGTCACATATGTCCCACCCAGGAGTAGGGGTGGGGGAGAGGTTGCAAGGTGTCAGCCTTTTGCTTTGTCCTCAGCCAGCCTTCTGTTCCCTCATCAGAATGGTGAAGTTCTCCTGCATTCTCACTTGCACAACTGGGTGGATAGTGACACCTTTCCCTGAAATGGAAATATGAAATGGAGTCCACATTAGGACAAAAACATGTGCTAAACCCTGGAGCTAAGAGAATTACAAATGGGACTCCTCAATGTATGCTCAGTGGAAATTATAGAGTGGGGTGGGGGGAGGGTCTAGAACTAATCCTTGAGGAATTTCATAATTAGCAACTTGGCAAATGGTGAGTATCTAAAGAAAGAAAGTAAATACTTAGCTCACTGCAGCCTTTATAAAATTTATTCTAAAGCATTGATTGAAGGGAGGAAGAGGATGACTGTTTCTTTAAAGACTAAAATAAATTTGCAGTTGTAGACTGAAATTTAGTAAAGTATTCCCTTCCACAAAGGAGCATCCATCTTGTACTGTTTTTGGAGGTACACTAATGTTCTGTTGAACAAACTTCACTTGCCCACAATAGAACATACCCTTCAAAGATGCCTTTTTCTCTATTATTTCCTATAGTTACTGTGGACACTCTCTCAATCGCATACCCTGATTCAATATTGTAACAAAATTTTCTTTAAATGCATTTTTAAAATAAATTTTCTCATGCTTTAAGGAGATAAGGAGGGTTAACAAGGAAATGTTTTTATCTAAGTCAAAGGTAATTTGGAAATTCTTCAGGATGTTAAACTCCTGCATCCTAAACAGAAAGTAAACAGAATATAAGATTTGGACTTATGAGTAGCAGGCACACTATGATAGCTACCAATATATGGACATGACCCCACACTGCAGGAGGATTGCTCAGTGGAAAGACTTGGGCAGAAAGCCAATGGAAATATTGATGACTTCTACTGAGCATCTTAATACCAAAGGTATTTGGGTAGGTGCTTTTCAGGAAAGATTTTTGGACATAAAGGAGCTGACATCATAATAAATATACAGTCATCACACATAGATCAGTAAAGTCAAAGAACTTCATTAAATAGATATAACCTTAAGAAAAATAACAGCCTTAGATAAAAAGATCTCCTTGGTAAAAGACAGTAGATTTTTTTTTTTATCTAGAAAGAATTACCCTGCCAGTAATTCAGCTCCTTCCTATGAGGACCTTGTCTTTGTTGTGGGCATCCTGGAAGGTGCTCTTGTTTCCTGGACTACCTCAGGGCATCTGACAAGGGTTTCTCTCTCTCCTTCATTTCCTTCATTGTACCAAGTGACTCCAGATTGAAGAATCAGGGTAGTTAGTAATGATTCTATTACAAATAGAAGAGATGATAAGTACCTACATACTTAACTGTACTAAGGAAAAGGATATTGTAAACATATAATTATTTTTCTGCTATCTTCATTCCAGGTAGTCATGTTTTCCAGCTGAGGGTCTGTGTGAAGGAGGGGTAGACCTAAGACAAATCAGGCAGCTTTAGCTGTCATTTCATAGGCCTTCCATTCAAGACTGATGTCCAACCTTTGTGAATTTGGGTAACAAGAATTTTGAAATGAGCATAATGGGCATAAATGACAGAAAAGGGAAATGGTGGATAGGAAGAGCCAAGAGAGGAGTTGGTTTCCATCACCTCTTCTTCAGGCCATGAATAGAGACTGTAGAAGCAGGAGGATCCCCAAATAATCTTAGTCTAGCTATTGTTCCCTTTCTCTGCTTTACCCTATTTACCACCACTTCCCCTTAACACTCATAAAACACCTTAGTGTACAGACCTACTAAGTGACTCTATAGCAACCCTGGCTCCTCAGAAGACTCCAAGCCCTAAGTATTAAATGTAGGAAATGTCTGCATTACTGCTTAATGAATATAGAAAACTCACCCTATCTCAGTCTTTCTATAGAAACAGCTGAGAAATTTTTCAAAAGCATTGTCTAGGATATTAATCCACTAGTATACAAGAACACAAATTGGTTGTGCCATAGTACAGTCAAAGAATATAAATGCCATGCTTACAAATGTACATATATGTTATATATCAATCAATTATCTGTCTATCCATCTAGCTATTTGGACTTCGTGCTTCCAATGTTAATGAAATTCTCAAAAGGCTTATTTGAAAAAATAAAGACAGCCATAAATATTTCTCCTTCTGGAGCAAAAGACCTGAGCATTGCTGTCAATTCCAGAATAATCATTCATTTACATTTTTGCAGATAATAAGATTAGGAGTGGTAGGCAACTACAGGGAAGAGTATTTACTAGAAGCAGCATCTCTGTCTCTCTTGACGTGCTAGAAGACCAGAAGTGTAGGTAGGCAGAGAGCAACTGGAGCAGTTGCTATCCCTGAAGACTTTCTTCACATTCACCGCCATTTCATCATCCTTAAAGATGGTATGTTGACATTACAGTTATTAGCACTTTGATTGGAAGACATTAGTGGTCGTAGTGTGAAAACAAGCCAGGGAGACAGAGAAGGTGGAAATGGGGTAGTCACTTTGCTATTAACCCACCAGCAAAAGTGAAGTTTTACTCCCCAGCTTGCCACTCCGCATCCCATCCCACTCCCCTCAAAAAGTAGAATCTGGCTGTACCTCCGCACACCACAATTATATTATGCAGCATTCACACATCCCTGTTAAAGCAAGGGGGAAAGCCCCCCTTTTTATTAGTTATCTTTGGCAAACTCATCATTCCACAGACCAATGTAAATTATTCTGTAAAATAGCTGAAGGAAGTCATCATGATAAGCAGGCCAGGGCACATCTGTCTCTGCACAGCTGAAATTGTTACTGCTGAGTGAGTGTTCTGTTTTCTCCTCACATCATTGCACTCCTTGAGCACAGCACCCAGATATCTTTGTCAATTCAAATAAAAATAAAATTTATTTGATTGCATTTATATCATGATTCTGAATAGTGATCTACCTTTTCATGCCAGATGCTCTTTCCCTAGATTCTTTTACTCTGCCTCTTTTCAGAAATTCTGACTTCCTGCCACTTCACATTTCTATAGTTGTCCTCGATATGGACTTTATTTTACCCTATAACTTGTTTAAGCTTCATGCTATTTCATTAACTTCCTGTATTTTCAGATAAAGAATTTGAGCCAAAATTATGTCTCCATATGACTGCATTCTCATGTTGCTACATTAGTATTGCCAGACACTCTACCTGAAAAAATAAAAGTTACTGAGGCGTGAGCCCAAATCTGTGAGCCAACCTTTGCAGATTCAAAAAATATCTTGGTCAAATAGCTCTACCTCCTTGATTTCTGTATAATTTAATGTGGAGTGGACAACTTCGATATTAAAGAACTTCTGACAAAACAATGCTGTAACTGGAGAGTTTTGAAGAGGAAGCTATACTCTTGCTTAAAAAAAATGCTTTCAACCTTGTACTTACATACTTTGTCACATGATCCTATAATTAGACAACATTTATACATCTTACTTTCTTTTAAAACTAAAACATCCCTTCTAATTTTATCCTATTACTAGGGACACATGTCTGGGTTTGGTAGAAGTAGTCAGTCCTAGTTCATGCCTTTTGTCCCAAAACAACATCCAATTTAGCATTCTCCCAGAATTTCAAATTTTATTATTCTGTTATTTATTTTTTTAAAGATTTTATTTATTTATTTGACAGAGAGAGATCACAAGTAGACAGAGAGGCAGGCAGAGAGAGAGAGGGAAGCAGGCACCCTGCTGAGCAGAGAGCCCGATGCGGGACTCGATCCCAGGGCCCTGAGATCATGACCTGAGCCGAAGGCAGTGGCTTAACCCACTGAACCACCCAGGCGCACTATTATTCTGTTATTAATAGTTGCATTAAAATATACCCAGATAGACTTGGTATAACTCTGTACTTTCTTCTATTCATTTGTGCAAAGTTCTTGTTTAGTAGTGTGAAATGCATGGATGATGAACAATTTTCATACTTTAATGTGACAGAAACTGGACACCAGGGGCAAACCTCTCTCTCTCTCTCTTTATTTTAACCTTTCTAGACAGATTTAAATTAGCATCTCACTTTGAAGGACAATATGCAGGGGATGTGCAGATAAACTACACTTGGACAGGATTGGAGTGAAATAACTCTTCCCAGTCTCCTTTAGTGGTAAGAAAAGTAATCTAGCCTGTGCCAGATGGCCACTTGCTTTAACAGGAAGTTGTGCTTTCTCTATGGCAGCAATCTGCAAGATGCCTGGTCTCCAGGCTGCTAGTTGTTTGTTGTTGTTGTTGTTGTTTTAATCCTGTAACATGGAAATTATAGGTTAGGTCTTTGTGAAACACAGGCAGGCATAGGATGACCAACCCTGCCATAGAACCTGGGCTAGTCTGAATGACTGCCTTACTACATTTTTATAATTTATTGTGGTGTGTAAAACTAAAATAATTAATTTGATTTATTGCTTGGTAATGCTTTTTATTCTGTGACTGACCAGTTTTCATCAACAAACTAAAAGATAAGAAAACCTCATGTTAATGAAAAAACAAATACTGAATTTCTGATAATCAAAAATATTAATAGGTATGCAATTTACAGAGAAGGTTGACAAATCACACTTACCAAGGAGTCCATGGTGATATGAACTATATAAAACTAGGAAGAATTGGGGAGCCTGGGTGGCTCAGTGGGTTAATCCTCAACCTTCAGCTCGGGTCATGATCTCAGGGTCCTTGGAGCCAGCCCTATATTCTACTCTCTGCTCAGTGGGGAGCCTATTTCCCCCTCCCCATCTGCCTGCCTCTCTGCCTACTTGTGATCTCTCTGTCAAATAAATAAAATCTAGAAAAAGAAAACTAGGAAAAATTGTGTAATATAACAGTCTTGAAAAGTTAATGGTTAAGAAGACTTTGCTCAAAGATGACAATTTCTTGCAACTTCAGAAAGTATGCTTACACATCGTTCTGTGAAGCATGACTTTTCACTCACATCAATATTTTCTAATTTAACATTGGTCATTTTTTTATTCCAAGATTTTTGTTCAAATATGTGTCATCAAATTATAACATTTAGTGTGTTAGCTTTACTACTAGGAATTGAATTTTGAAGAGTTAAACAGTCCAGGTTTTATGTTAGTGTCATTTTGCACTTATTCTGAAAATCATTTAGTTAATTCTGAGAAGAGTTTGATTTTTTTTCAGTCAATTTTGAAATCAAAACAAATGCTTTGGAACTTTATTTCACTGAAGGTGAAAGATCTTATGCTAATATGAGTAGTATAAATTAAGTTTAGAACTTCTCCATTGAAGACATTTTTTGCATTGATCATAGGAGTATGGTTATGGTAAAAATATTCTCACCAAATTGAGAAGAACTAAACTATAGTTGGAAGTGGTTGTGTTCCCAGATAATGCACACACGTGCATGTGTGTGTGTGTGTATGTAGAGAGAAGCTACACTATTTAAAAATAAATCTGTAATTTGAGTAGTTAGCAAATTTTGGATGCACAAACATAGACCTATACAAAGATAAATTAAATTTTGTGATGGAGGTGATAATAAATGTAAACAATATATTAAGCAAAGCTGGTATGCCTGCGTGGCTGAGTTGTTTGAGTGTCTGACTTTTTTTTTTTAAGATTTTATTTATTTATTAGACAGAGATCACAAGTAGGCAGAGAGGCAGGCAGAGAGAGAGGAGGAAGCAGGCTCCCTGCTGAGCAGAGAGCCTGATGTGGGGCTCGATTCCAGGACCCTAAGATCATGACCTGAGCCGAAGGCAGTGGCTCAACCCACTGAGCCACCCAGGTGCCCCGAGTGTCTGACTCTTAATTTCTGCTAGGGTCATGATCTGGGGTCTTGAATCAAGCCCTGTGTCAGGCTCTGTGCTCAGTGCAGAGTCTGCTTGTTCCTCTCTCTCCCCTTGCTTGCTTTGACTCTCTCTCAAATAAATAGATTGATAACTAAACTCTTAAAAATATATGTATATATATGTGTGTGTGTGTGTGTGTGTGTATAAGCAGTATGTACTTTTTACCCTTTATTAATCACATTTTAGAAATGCTTATGGCTTTGAATAATTCCTTATAAATCAACATATGCATTATGTTCTTTTTTTGGAACTATTGTAAAGGTGAACCTTTTTTTTTTAACTGAAGTACATCTGAGACATGCTACCTTAGTTTCAGGTGTACCTTACTTTTAAGGTGTACCTTAAATTTTGTTTGCATTTACTTTAAAGGTGTGTAAATATTTAAAAATATTTGGGGGGGAAAGAAACATTGTTAATGGGAAGATTTTGAACTTCAAATGAAAGTTAGAAATAGAAGAACAATAAGTACTCACTAATAGCTCAAGGGTTTTACAAAATATAGAACCATAATTTGTTAATTGTACTTGGGAATGTTGTCAGTTTAGGAATAGTGTTTTGATTGAGCTCATATTCTTTATTTTAATTCCAGTGTAGTTAACATATAGTGTTATATTAGTTTCAGGTGTACAATATAGTGATTCAACAATTCTATATATTACCAGTACTTACCAAGATAATTGTATTCTTTTTTTTTAAAGATTTTATTTATTTATTTGACAGAGATCACAAGCAGAGAGGCAGGCAGAGAGAGAGAGGAGGAAGCAGGCTCCCTGCTGAGCAGAGAGCCCAATGCGGGACTCGATCTCAGGACCCTGGGATCATGACCTGAGCCGAAGGCAGAGGCTTTAACCCACTGAGCCACCCAGGCGCCCAGATAATTATATTCTTAATCCCCTTCACCCCTTTCAACCATCCCCCTCCCCACCTCCCTTCTGGCAACCATCCATTTGTTCTTTAGAGTTAAGAGTCTGTTTTTGGTTTATCTTCCCCACCCCTACCCCATTCACTTGTTTGGTTTCATAAATTCTGTATATAAGTGAAATTATATGGTTTTGTCTTTCACCTACTTCACTTAGCATTTTACTCTCTAGCTCTATCCATGTCATTGCACATGGGAGGATTTCATTCATTTTTATGGCTGAGTAATATTCTCTTGTATATATATACCACATCTCTATTCATCACTCATTGAACACATGGGCTGCTTCTATAACTTGACTACTATAAATAATCTGGCAATAAACATAGTGTTGCATGTATCTTTTTAAATTAGTGTTTTCATATTCTTTGGATAAATATCCAATGGAGGGATTACTGGATCATAGGGTAAATCCATTTTTAATTTTTTGAGGAAACCTGTACTGTCTTCCACAGTGGCTAGACCATTTGCATTGCCACTAACAGGGCATGAGAGTTCCTTTTTCTCCACATCATTTTCAATACCTGTTTTATATTGTGTTTTTTATTTCAGCCATTCTGACAGGTGCGAGGTGATATCTCACTGTAGTTATGATTTGAATTTCTCTGATAATTAATATTGAGCATCTTTTCATGTGTCTTTTGGCCATCAGGATGTCATCTTTGGAGAAATGTCTATTCATGTCTTCTGCCCATTTTTAATTGGATAATTTTTTTAGTTTTGGGTTTTGGTTTGTGTGTGTGTGTGTGTGTGTGTGTGTGGTATTGAGTTGTATTAGTTCTTTATATATTTTGAATTCTAAACCTTTATTGGATATGTCATTTATAAATATCTTCTCCCATTCAGTAGTCTTTTAGTTTTCTTCTTTCCTTTACTATGCAGAGTGTTTTATTTTGATGAAGTCCCAGTAGTTCACTTTTGTTTTTGTTTCCCTTGCCTCAAGAGACATATCTAGAAAAATGTTGCTATGGCCAGTGTCAGAGAGATTATTGCCTGTACTCTTTTCTAAGGTTTTTATGGCTTAAGGTTTAAGATTTGGGTACTTAATTCATTTTGAATTTATTTTTGTGTATGCTGTAAGAATGTGGTCTAGCTTCATTCTTACAGTCTAGTTTTCTCAACACAATTTGTTGAGAATTTTTTCCCCTTGCATATTTTTGCATCCTTTGTCAAAGATTAGTTGACCATATAATTATGCCTTTTTTCCTGGGCTTTCTGTCCTATTACATTTATCCATGTGTCTGTTTTTGTGCCAGTACTACAGTGTTCTGATTACTACAGCTTTGTAGTATAATCTGAAATCTGAAACTATGATGCCTCCAGTTCTGTTTTTTCTTTTCAAAATTACTTTGGCTATTCAGGATCTTCAGTGATTCTATACAAATTTTAGGATTGTTTGTTCTAGATCTTTTTTATGATGATTTTTTAAAATTAATTATTTGAGGGAGAGGTAGAGAGAGAAAGGAAGAACGGGTATAGTAGGAGGGAGAAGCAGATTCCCCACTGAGCAGAGAGCCTGATGTGGGGCTCAATCCCAGGACCCTGAGATCATGATCTGAGCTGAAGGCAGAGGCTTTAACCCACTGAGCCACCCAGGCGCCCTGTTCTAGATCTTTAAAATATGCTGTTGGTATTTTGATAAGGATTACATTAAAGGTATGGTTTGCGTTAGATAGTATGGTTGTTTTAACAATATTTGTTCTTCTAATACATGAGCATGGGATGTATTTTTTATGTCATTTTCAGTTCCTTTCATCAATATATTACAGTTTTCAGAGTATGGGTCTTTTACCTCTTTGATTAAGTTTATTCCTAGGTATCTTATTATTTTTGGTGCAATTGTAAGTACAATTATTTTCTTAATTTCTCCTGTTGCTTCATTATTAGCATACAAGAATGCAACAGATTTCTGTACATAGATTTTGTATCCTTTGACTTTACTGCTAATCAGTTCTAGGAGGTTTTTAGTGAAATCTTTAGGGTTTTCTAAAGGTTGTCTTTTAGTTTTAACATATGTTTTCTGCAAATTGTGAAAATTTTACTTCTTCCTTACCAGTTTGGGTGCCTTTTATTCCTATTTCTGATTGCTGTGGCTTGGATTTTCACTACCATGTTAAATAGAAGTGGTGAGAGTGGATATCCATGTATTGTTTCTGACCTTAAGGGAAATGCTCTCAGTTTGAATATGACGTTAGCTGAGTTTTTCATATATGTTGAGGTATGTCTATCTAAAACTACTTACTGAGGGTTTTTATCATGAATGAATATTCTATTTTGTCAGGTGCTTTATTTTTATCTGTTGAAATGATCATATGATTTTTATACTTTTTCTTATTGTGATGTATCATTATTGATTTGAAAATATTGAACCACCCTTGCATCCTGGGAATAAATCCCACTTGATTGTGGTGAATAATTTTGTATTGTATTGTTGAATTCCATTTGCTAATATTTTTTTGAGGATTTTTGCATCTGTGTTTACCAGAGATATTGGCCCACACTTCTCCTTCTTTGTAGTGTTTTTATCTGGTTTTGGAATCAGAATAATACTGAAGTCATAAAATGAGTTTGGAAGTTTTCCTGCCTCTTCTATTTTTTGGAATAGTTTGAAAAGAATAAATATTAACTCTTCTTTATATGTTTTGTTGAACTGAACTGAGACCATCTCGTTCTGGACTAGTTTGTTGTGAGGTTTTTTTGTTTTTTTTTTTGTTTTTTTTTTTAATCAGTTCAATTTCATTGCTTATAATTGGTCTGTTCAAATTCTCTTTCATTCTGGTTCAATTTTGGGAGGTTACATGTTTCTAGGAATTTGTCCATTTCTTCTAGGTTGTCCAATTTGTTGGCATATAATTTTTCATAACATTCCTTTACAATGCTTTGAATTTCTGTAGTGTTGGTTTTTATTTTTCCTCTTTCACTTCTGATTTTCTTATTTGAGCCCCCCCCCCCTTTTTTTATGAGTCTGACTAAAGATTTATCAATTTTGTTGGTCTTTTCAAAGAACCAGTTTTGGTTTCATTGATCTGTTCTATTTTATTTCATTTATTTCTGCTTTGTTGCTTTCATTTATTTCAGCTATATTGCTTTCATTTATTACTGCTATATGTTTATTATAGCATATAAAACCATAGCCTGGGTTTTTTTGTTTGTTTGTTTTTGGTTCTTTTTTAGCTTCTTTAGATGTAAGATTAGGTTGTTTATTTTTCCTTGTTTCTTGGCATAGGCATATATTACTATAAACTCACCTCTTAGTAACAGTTTTTGCTGCATCCCAAAGCTTGTGGGCCATTGTGTTTCCATTTTCATTTGTCTACATGTATTTTTGATTGCATCTTTGATTTCTTAATTGACCCATTCATTGTTTACTAACATGTTATTTAACCTCCATGTATTGTGATCTTTACAGATTTTTTTTTTAATGTTTGATTTCTACTTTCATAGCATTGTGATTGGGGGAAAAATGCATGGAATGACTTTAGTCTTTGTGAATTTTTTGAGACTTCTGTTATGGCCCAATATGATCTATTCTGGAGATTGTTCCATGTGAACTTGAAATTAATGTGTATAATTCTGTTTTATGATGGAATATTCTGAATATATCTGTTAAATCTATCTGGTCCAATGTATTATTAAAAAACTATTTCCTTTTTGAAATTCTCTTTGGATGATCTGTCCATTGATGTAAGTGGGGTATTAAAGTCCCCTACTATTACTGTATTACTGTCAAATTGCTTTCTTTATGTTTATTATTAACTGCTAATTATTTGGGTGATCCCATTTGAGTGTATAATTATTTACTATTGTTATATATTCTTGTTGGATTGTCCCCTTTATTACTATATAGTATCTTTCTATGCAAGTATTGCTACCCCAGCTTTCTTTTGACATTCATTTGCATGATAAATACTTCTCCATCACTTCACTTTTAATATGCATGTGTCTTTAGGTTTGAGATGAGTCTCATATAGGTAGCATATAGATGGGTCTAGCTTTTTTATTCACTTTGTCATCCTATGTCTGTTTGAGCATTTACTCGTTTACATTCAGAGTAATTATTGATAGATACGTACCTATTCTCACTTTGTTGCTTGTTTTATGGTTGATTTTTGTGTTTTTTCTCTATTCCTTTTTTTCCTTTTTCTCTTAATTAGTTGACTTTCTTCAGTGATATACTTGGATTCCTTTCTCTTTGTATTTTTGCACATTTTTTGTTGGTTTTTCATTTGTGATTGCCATTTGCTTTATATATAACATCTGCACATAGAGTTCATATTAAGTTGATGGCTGTTTAAGTTCAAACTCATTCTCTACTACTCTCCTTCCACAATTTAGGCATATTGTCATATTTTATATGCCTTTATTTTGTGAGTCCCTTGACTTATTTTTGTATATTTATTTTTCTTTTTATTGCTGCCTTTGTTCTTCCTACTTTTCTTATTCTTGCTTACAGATTTTTTCCTTCCCACTCAAAGAGTCCCCTTTCACAGTTTTGTAGGGCTATTTTGTGGTGATGAATGCCTTTAACTTATGTTTGTCTGGTAAACTTTCTATCTTTTCTTCTATTCCAAATAATAGACCTGCTAAATAGAGTATTCTTAGCTCATAGATTTTGTACTTTCAGCACCTTGAATATGCCACTCCTTTTTGGCCTGCACAGTTTCTGCTGAAACATTAACTAATAGCCTAATGGGTTTCCTTTGTATGTAACTATTTTATTGCTCTTAAAATTTTCTCTTATCATTACTTTATGCCATTATAATTACTATGAGTCTTGGTGTGGACCTCTGTGGGTTGATTTTGTTGAAGTCTCTCTGTGCCTCCTGGATCTAAATTTCTATTTCCTTCTCTAGTTTGGGGACGTTTTCAGGTATTATTTATTCAAATAAATTTTCTGCCTCCCTTTGTCTCTCTTCTCTTTCTGGGATTCCCATAATCTGAATGTTATTACTTTTAATGGTGTTGCTGAGTTCCCTAAATGTATTTTCACTTTTCAAATTTTTTTTTTCCTCTCAGCTTGATTATTTTCTATTACTCTGCTCTCTTTTTCACTGTCAGTGTTTCATTCTGTTTCCTCTAGCCTACTATTTATCCCACCTAATGTATTTTTAATTTCATTTATTGTGTTTTTCTTTGGTTCTTTATTTCTTTTTTTAAAGTCCTCACTTAGGTTCTCCACGCTTTTTTCAAGTCCAGTGAATTTCTTTATGATCATTACTTTTAATTCTCTATCAGGCATATTATTTATTTTTGTTTTGCTTGAGTCTCTTGCTCTGATTTTGTCCTATTTCATTTGGGACATATTCCTTTGTCTTCACATTTTGTCTGACCTCTATGTTTGTTTCTCTGTGTTAGGAAAGTCAGCTATATCTACTGCTCTTGTAAGTAATAGCATTATGAAAAGAGGTCCTGTAGTACTCTACTGTGCAGTGTAGCCCTATTAACCAGAATGTGGTGTTTCAGGGCTGCCTGTTATGTGTGTTGCATGTGCCCTGCTATTATGGTTGAGCTACTTTTTCTTCAGCAGTTATCTATAATGGTTCTCTTTGACTGTTGCAGACAGGGCCAAACTGGGGCTACCTTGGTCTTCAGTAGCATCAGACCAGGCATTTGCCCAGGATGCAGTAGCAGCAAACTATAGGGTGTTTTTTCCATATTCCCTGAGAAGCTTTCATTGGTGGGCAGGGCCTACAGTCACACTGGTTGTCTGTCCCCAACTCAGCTGCTACATATAAAGTCAGACTAATGTGTGTGGTTATCTTCTCTTCTCTTCTCTTCTCTTCTCTTCTCTTCTCTTCTCTTCTCTTTTCTTCCCTTCCATTCCCTTCCCTTCCCTTCCCATCCTTTCCCTTCCCTTCCTTTCTTTTCTCTTCCCATCCCTTCATTTTCAGGGCAGGAGTTACTTTTGAGTGGTTCTAGCTCCTGCCAGGGTTGCTTGCACACCCCCAGGCCTATGGCATCTCCCTGGCTGGACTTAGGACAAGATTGTACTGGAGGGAGCAGATCTGCAATGTGTCAGGTGTGGGAGTGTTAGCAGTGTTGCTTGCTGTGTGTCCCCTGCAGGAGGAGCCCTCCAGTATGAGGACTGATGCTTGTCTGGATATAGGGCACAATCTGCTGAGGAGAATGTGTGTGTGTGTGGGGGGGGCAACAAGTTCCAGTAAGTTAGGTAGGAAGTGTTGGTACCATGCTGTTTCCCTCAGGTGGCCATGTGTTTATGTTAGGGGACAGAGGAGTGAAATGTTGCCTGCCAGCTCCTTTATTTCTGAAGAAATCTCCAAAGTTTTCTCCGCCTCCAGCACATGCTCTGAAATAAGTAAGTAACTCTCCCTCCTGTAAGCCCCAGGCAGTTTTCAAACTGCTGCTTCTATGCTCTCTGTCTCTGCAGGATGTTTCTTATGCTCCCTTTAAGGGCAGGGACTCTGTTTCATACTGCCCTCCAGGCTCTCCCAGAGCCAAGCCAACTGATTTTTAAAGTTTCAGGTTTTAGGGATGCCTGGGTGGCACAGTTGGTTAGACAACTGCCTTCAGCTCAGGTCATGATCCCGGAGTCCCCGGATTGAGTCCCGCATTGGGCTCCCAGCTCCACAGGGAGCCTGCTTCTCCCTCTGACCTTCTCCTCACTCATGCTCTCTCTCACTGCCTCTCTCTCAAATAAATGAATGAAATATTAAAAAAAAAAAGTTTCAGGTTTTAAGTCCAACCTGTTGTAAGAACTCATGAAATTTGGTCCCTGTGGTTTTCAAAGCCAAATGTTATGGCAATTTATCTTCCTCATGTGGACTCCCCAGTGTGACAGTTTTTCTATCCTCACTGTCCTTGCAGGTTCCCTCCCTCATGTGAACGGTCCTTTGGATCTCTTTAGCTCCTGACCACATCTCCTGTCTTCCTACCCCCTTTGATGTGGACTTTGCTCTACATTTAGTTGTAGAATTTGTTCTGCCAGTCTCCAGGTCATTTGGGGGATTAATTACACTGATATGGGTGTTATCTAGTTGTATCTATGCGATGATGTGTGTTTATTCCACCATTTTTTCTGGAAGTTACTTTTGGGACTAATTCTTCTCTATTCTTTTCTTCTGTTGTCTTCCCTTGTGCTTTGATAACTTTCTTTACTGTTATGTTTAGGTTTCCTTTTTTTTTTCCCTAAGTTTTTGGTTTGTGGTTATTGTTAGGTTCTTCTGTAACATCTTATGGCTATAGCAGTCTATATTAACTTGATGGTTATTTATGTTCAAACATATTGAACCCATAACTTAGATAAATTTACAGTTTCTACTTGAAGGGAATAAAATCAAAAGGCTAATAATTTTTGCATTATCTAAATAGCGTAATCCGTTGCAAAATGTCATCAATAAAAGCAACTTATTTAACAAGTTATGGTTTATAAAAGCATTTTCGTGAATAGAAACTACACATAGGTATGAGAAATGATACCTTTGGAAATATCTATGCTGAAATATTTATATATTTCCATGAAAAAAAAAATAGAATGAATATCTTCCATTTAGAAGTATCTGTTTACAGACAAAAGTTAAATAAGAGTTGCAACAATTTCCAAGTTATTTTTAAAAATATTTATTTATTTATTTGAGGGGTGTGGAGAGAGCACACAGAGGAAGAGGGAGAAGCAAATTCTCTGCTGAGCACAAAGCCCAATGGGGAGCTTGGACTCAGGACCCTGAGATCATGATCTGAGCCAAAGGGAGACACTTCCCCAACTGAGCCACCTAGGCACCCCACCAATTTCCATGTTATTAAGCACTGAATACAACTATGAGATAATTTTAGTTCATGTTTTATAAAAATTATAAATTTAAGATCATATTTTTAATAAATACCAGTGAAATAAATGCCAGTTATATGGTTAAGAATCTGATTAATGTACATATCCCTGAAGAAAAAAAGTATCTTGCTTATTATGTTAGGTTGAAATAATAAATATGAAGAATTAATTTTGCTTTGATATATTTTATTTATTTATTTTTAAGATTTATTTATTTGAGGGAGAGAAGGAGTGTATGTGAGTGAGTGTAGGGACAGAGGGAAAAGGAGAGACATACTCAAGCAGAGTCCCCACTGAGAGTGGAGCCAGATGTGAGGCTTGAGCCAAGGACCCTGAAAATATGACCTGACCTGAGCTGAAACCAGGAGTTGGACTATTAACCAACTGAGAACGTAGGCACTCCATACATGGATATATTTTAATATTTTTAATTTTTAAAAAATCATTTTTAAATGAAAGTATTTTATGAGACTACCAATAGAATAGACAGACCAATGTATCAGGAAATAAATTATGTATATCTGTCAGTGCCTCTTTTCAGATATGAGTCTTTGTCTCAATACTATGTATGTTCACCCTGACTATGATAACTTTTTATACACCTTGAGTTGCTAGTAATATTTTTTAACTCCAATTTAATTAGTAAAAATGTTACCTCAAAATCTTCCTTCAGACAATACATTCTCTATGTCGGCCTATCTCTGCAATCTCCTTTTACCAATTTAGATTGGAAGTAAATTAAGACTGTGCATCTCTCTGTATGCATACTTTAGAAACTATCAAGAGATAAAATGCCTCCCTGGGTATCTTCCTTAATTGGCATGAAAAAATTCAGGAAATCATTGGGTAGACACTGGTCAGAAAGTTTCACCCAGTCTATATTACATATTGAAGGAAACATTCAAAAATGGTTAGATTGGAGTCCCAGTTCTTTTACTGTCTGAATGTTGTAAAAACTCTATGTTTCCACTATCTAGAGTTAGCCCTGTTGCCTTGGTTCTCTGGACTGGATGAGCAAGAGGTGGAGGTCAGCCCAGCCATTACAATCAATCAAGTCTCCGCCAGCATTACAAATCCTTCCTACCTATAAGGGGAAAGGGGGAAAGGGACACTGGCTCTTTAGATGACTTTGCCTAGGGCTGAGATACCAACCAATCTCTAACATTCTGATCAGGAATTCTACCCATGAGATCCTACATCATGGTAATGGTTTACAAATTATACAAAGTATGTATTTTTTTTTTGGAATACAAATGAAAAAAATTATCCCTTATGTATTTATGGAATCATATAGATATAAAAAAGGGTATGTATCAGGTAAACAAATCAAATATCAGATTTACCTACACTAGTTATTTAATTTTATTTTTGCAGTGTTCCAAGATTCATTGTTTATGCACCACACACAGTGCTCCATGCAATATGTGCCCTCCTTAATACCTACCACCAGGCTCACCTAACCCCCCCACCCCTCTCCCCTCCAAAACCTACACTAGTTTTTTCTTCCTTTATTGTAACCATGCAAAAATATTCTGACTAGGAAGTGGCTATCAGCCTATCATATATAAAAAATACCTGTGGTTTTAGAAAACCTAATTTCCATAGGAAGGAAAATTAAAAGGCCAGCTTAAGAGGAAATTCCAAATAGGATTTTTCCTGAGAACGCTCCATAATGTTATTATGATCCTTTCCCATAATGTCTGGTACATAGAAGACACACAGAAAATATTAGTTAGAATGTTAATGTCTTTGTTAAACATCTCTCTAGTGTATTTTTCTAAGGAAAAAGAATGAGATCTAAAGATACTAAAGATTTTGAGTTTAAGTCCCACAGCTAGGTAGGGATAAAATCCAGAGAAAAAACATAGTTTTTGTTTCCTATTCCAACTTAGTTCAACTTTCTTAAAATGAGTAGAAGACCTCAGTATTGTAGGAATTTACTTTCTAGACCAGCATTACCCAAGATCAGATGATTTCAAATCTGACAGCCTAGTAAAATACCTGGTAAACTATCAGTTTTACTTCACTTTATTTTGTAATAAAAATCATATATATTAAAGGTTTGCAGTATGATGTTTTGATATACAACTACATAGTGAAATGATTACTACAGTTGAATTAACATATCCATCTCCACCAAAGAATTCCCAGATACCCTTCGGTGAAAACTTGAAAGAGATAGTACTGCTCTTGGCTTTGTCAGGTAAGCAAGCCCTCTTAGTATAACTTGGACAAAATATATTTCTGCTCATTTAGAAAGAGGAAAGTCTTACTCAAAATCATTCATTAGTTCAGTTTAGAATTTCTTAACTCCACATGTCTTTTCCAAAAAGTTAAGCTGTTGTACACATCTGCTCTCCTAGCAACTACATTCTTTTCCTATTGTTTTAGTTCATTGCCCTGCAAACTATAGACACAAATACATTTCTACTTTTCCCTTCACATGTTTTATGAAAGTTATAAAACTGTTTTTTTTAAATATATTCCATTTCCCTTATAAATAAAAAGCCATTCATCAAATTGTGTAAGATCTGGTCTATCATGAACATACTAAAACACTGAAAGGGTCCCCATGTATGCAGAGAGAAAGAACTATATCTGGGAAGGTAGGTGCATGAACACATTCCGACAGAAATGGAATAACAATTACCGGTTAATGAACAAGCCAGAGAGTGCATTGACAGAATATTGACAAGAAGATGTTCATGTTTAAAATTGTTCCTCATCTTTCCTTTGTGCCAAGTAAATGCCTTCTTTGTTCTCAACTGCAATCTGTACCCAGTAAAAAACAAAATGTAAGAGATATTTGGAAAATTTCTCAAATAGCACAGTATTTTTCTCTATTATGTAGAGAAAAAATGGAGATCATTCCGTATAATGACTATGGCAAAAATAGTCAATTCCATATTTATCCAAAAACAAGGAGTTAAAAATAAATGTTATGTAGCCTATTAAAGTGTCAATTTCCTAATTATCAATTAGGCTAGCATATTTTTATGCAGAATATCTATTCAGATATAACATAAAAAGAACTGAAATTTGCAGGCAAAAAAAACATGCATCTTTTCGATTGTTGTCTTTTATGTTCAAGACTCGGTATCAAAGAAAATCAAAGAAATTACTATGGTATTATTTGATTTGTTATTGAATATAAAAAGGAACAGACTATAGAGCACTTTAGGGAAATTGAATAGACATGCCAAATTTTCATTAATATATTGTCTAAATCTACGAGGAGTCTACAACTTTATTATATTGATCTGAAGCACTTGCTGTATTTTGGAGAGAAGTTGTCCTATGTAAGTTTGATTCATTTTTATAAGTGTTCTGGAGATAATTCCAAGGCAGTGGATTAAATCTCTGCAAGGTCTGATTAGTATAATAAAATATGTGTCATAATACAACATTTTATACATTTGGGGTATTTTCTTAGTATATGCAGAAGATGTAGGATTGTTTTAGGAAAACATACTCCAAGTAAGTTATTATTTCCTCATTTTGGCCATTGGTTGAAAGTAGAATGAAACATAGCTATGGCTATAGAAGAACTGAAATTCTGTGATGGTGAGATATGTTATGAAGTACAATTCTTAATACTTTTTACAGGCTGACATGTGTTGTCAGACCTCCCTACACAGTATCTAAATTAATTGCTGAACATTGTCAAAATCCACCATATCTATAATGATACCCTATCATATGAAACATACTATAAGTATTTTCAGATTTTTTATGGTGGGAATGATCCATCTGTATTTAGTTCATATTTTTAAGAGTCTCAGAATTGAGTAATATGTGTCTCCAGATCGAAATGGCCTACCAATCTTATTTAGTGGTTATGAAAGTCCATTTAAAAACATTAAAACACGTTAATGATTATTAGCTAAGGAAATTACGCTCCCACCATAGTATGTGAGATGAAAGGAGCACTCAGAAAACCCTATTTCCTTCAGATATTGAAAACAGATTGATTTCAAACTTCTTTGAAATTTTCTGAAAGTATTTATCAAAATCTGATTGGAGTTCATCTGCTTCAGTCTTCAAGGAAGTTGTGTTTTTGTTTTAACATAGATTCCTAAAGCCTAACCAGCCCTATTAAATACAAATCTTAAGGGATTAGACTTAGGAATCTTTATTTTTATACCCTGCCTCATCATAAGTGACTCTAAAACACACTGAAATTTATAAATAATTCAGTTGTAATTTTAAAACAAATGCATCATTTATTTAGTCTAACAACCACTGTTTAAGAATGATATAGGATAGAGGCCCCTGGGTTGTCCAGTCAGTTAAGCATCTGACTCTTGGTTTTGACTCAGGTCATGATCTCAGGGTCCTGAGGTGGAGCCCCGTGTCAGCCTCCATGCTCAAATGTGGCATCTGCTTGAGATTGTTTATCCCTCTCCCTCTGCCCTTATGGCTCATGCTCTCATTCTCTCCCTAAAATAACATAAATATGGATGACTGGCTGGCTCAGCCAGTTAAGGGTCTGCCTTCAGTTCAGGTCATGATCCCAGGGCCCTGGGATTGACCCCCTCATCAGGATCCCTGCTCAGTGAGAAATTCTTTCTTTGTCTGCCTGCTGCTTCACCTGATTGTGCTCTCTCTCTTTCTCACAAATAAATAAATAAAATATTTAAAAAAATAAAATAAAAATAAATCTTAAATTATACAGGATAGATTCCTTCATGTAAGTTTTCCAAGTTGAGGAGAAGCTATTAGAGAAGAGAGAAGAAAATAGGACTCATGCTCCATGCAATACGTGCCCTCTGTAATACCAACCACCAGGGTCATCCAACCTCCCAACCCCACACCTTCAAAACCCTTAGATATTTTTCATAGAGTCCATAGTCTCTCCTGGTTCATCTCCTAGTTCATCTCCCCCTCCAATTTCACCCAACTCCCTTCTCCTTTCCAGCTCCCCATGACCTCCATGTTATTTCATATCCTCCACAAATAAGCGAAACCATATGATAATTGACTCTCTCTGCTTGACTTATTTCACTCAGCATAATCTCTTCCAGTCCCGACCATGTTGATACAAAAGTTGGGTATCCATCCTTTGTGATGCAGGCATAATACTCCATAGTGTTTATGGACCACATCTTCCTTATCCATTTGTCCGTTGAAGGGCATCTTGGTTCTTTCCACAGTTTGGTGACAGTGGCCATTGCTGCTATAAACATTGGGGTATAGATGGCCCTTCCTTTCACTACATCTGTATCTTTGGGGTAAATACCCAATAGTGCAATTGCAGGATCATAGGGAAGCTCTATTTTTAATTTCGTAAGGAATCTCCACACTGTTTTCCAAAGTGGCTGTACCAACTTGCATTCCCACCAATAGTGCAAGAGGGTTGCCCTTTCTCCACATCCTCTCGAACACATACTTGTTGTATACACATAAAACACAACTCCAATACTCTCTTGTTAATTTTGGCCATTCTAACTGGTATAAGCTGGTATCTCGGTGTGATTTTAATTTGAATCTCCCTAATGACTAGTGATGATGAACATTTTTTCATGTGTCTGATAGCCATTTGTTTGTCTTCATTGAAGAAGTGTCTGTTCATGTCTTCTGCCCATTTTTTGACATGATTATCTGTTTTGTGTGTGTTGAGTTTGAGGAGTTCTTTATGGATCCTGGATCTCAACCCTATATGTGTAGTGTCATTTGAGAATATCTTCTTTGTTTTGTTAACTGTTTGCTGTGCAGAAACTTTATTTTGATGAAGTCCCAAAAGTTCATTTTTGTTTTTGTTTCCTTTGCCTTTGGAGACATACCTTGAAAGAAGTTGCTGTGATCGATATCAAAGAAGTTACTGCCTATGTTCTCCTCTAGGATTCTGATGGATTCCTGCCTCACGTTGGGGTCTTTTATGCATTTTGAGTTTATCTTTGTGTATGGTGTAAGAGAATGGTCAATTTTCTTTCTTCTACGCATAGCTGTCCAATTTTCCCAGCACCATTTATTGAAGAGACTATCTTTTTTCCACTGAATATTTTTTCCTGCTTTGTTGAAGATTATTTGACCATAGAGTTGAGGGTCCATATCTGGGCTCTCTACTCTGTTCCACTGGTTTATGTGTCTGTTTTTATGCCAGTACCATGCTGTCTTGGTGATCACAGCTTTGTAATAAAGCTTGAAATCAGGCAACGTGATGCCCCCAGTTTTGTTGCACTTTTTCAACATTTCCTTAGCAATTTGGGGTCTCCTCTGATTCTATACAAATTTTAGGATTATTTGCTCCAGCTCTTTGAAAAATGACAGTGGAATTTTGATCAGAATGGCATTGAAAGTATAGATTTCTTTAGTCAGTATAGACATTTTAACAATGTTTATTCTTCCAGTCCAAGAGCATGAAATTGTCTTCCATCTTTTTGTGTCTTCTTCAGTTTCTTTCATGAGTGTTCTGTAGTTCCTTGAGTACAGATCCTTTACCTCTTTGATTAGGTTTATTCCCAGGTATCTTATGTTTCTTGGTGCTATAGTAAATGGAATCAATTCTCTAATTTCCTTTTCTGTATTTTCATTGTTAGTGTATAAGAAAGCAACTTATTTCTGTGCATTGATTTTGTATCCTGCCACATTACTGAATTGGTGTATGAGTTCTAGTAGTTTGGGGATGGGGCCTTTTGGGTTTTCCATATAAAATATCCTGCCATCTGCGAAGAGAGAGAGTTTGACTTCTTCATTGCCAATTTGAATACCTTTTATTTCTCTTTGTTGTCTGATTGCTGTTGCTAGACTTCTAATACCATGTTGAATAAGAGTGGTGAGAGTGGGCATCTTTGTAGTGTTCCTGATCTTAAAGGGAATGCTGTCAGCTTTTTCCCATTGAGGATATTTGCTGTGGGTTTTTCATAGAAAGATTTTATGAAGTTGAGGAATGTTCCCTCTATCCCTACATTTTGAAGCATTTTAATCAAGAATGGATGCTGGATTTTGTCCAATGCTTTTTCTGCATCAATTGAGAGGACCATGTGGTTCTTCTCTCTTCTCTTATTGATTTGTTCTATCACATTGATTGATTTGCAAATGTTAAACCATCCTTGCAACCCAGGAATGAATCTCACCTGGTCATAGTGGATAATCGTTTCAATGTGCTGTTGGATCCTATTTGCTAGGTTCTTGTTGAGAATCTTAGCATCCATATTCATCAGGGATATTGGTCTGAAATTCTGCTTTTTGGTGGGGTCTTTACCTGGTTTGGGGATCAGGAATTTCATAAAAAGAGTCTGGAATTTTTCATAAAAAGAGTCTGGAATTTTTCCTTCTGCTTCAATCTTTTGAAACAGCTTCAGGAGAATAAGTATTATCAGGAGAATAAGTATTATTTCTTCTTTGAAAGCATGGTAGAATTCCCCAAGGAATCTGTCACGTCCTTGGCTCTTGTTTTTTGGGAGATTTTTGATCACTGCTTCAATCTTGTTACAGATATCAGTCTATTCAGGTTGTCAATTTCTTCCTGATTCAGTTTTGGAAGTTTATAGTTTTCCAGGAATGTATCCATTTCATCTAGGTTGCTTAACTTACTGGCATATAACTGTTGATTATAATTTCTGATGATTGTTTCTATTTTCTTGATGTTAGTTCTGATCTCTCCCTTTTCATTCATAATTTTATTAATTTGGGCCTTCTCTCTTTTCTTTTGGATTAGTTTGGCCAATGGTTTATCGATCCTATTGATTCTTTCAAAAAACCAGGTTCTAGTTTCTTTGATGCATTGTACTATACCTCTAGTTTCTATCTCATCAATCTCTGCTCTAATCTTGATTATTTCCCTTCTTGTGGTTGAGGTTAGCTTAATTTGTTGTTGATTCTCCAGTTCTTTAAGGTGTAGGGACAGCTGGTGTATTCTGGATTTTTCAATATTTTTTGAGGGAGGCTTGGATGGCTATGTATTTCCCCCTTAGGACCACCTTTGCTGTATCGCATAGGTTTTGGACTGAAGTGTCTTCATTCTCATTGGTGTCCATGAATTAAGTTCTTCTTTGATTCTCTGGTTGATCTAAGCATTCTTAAGGGAGGTGGTCTTTAGCTTGCAGGTGTTTGAATTCCTTCCCAACTTTTCCTTGTGGTTGACCTCCAGTTTCAAAGCATCATGATCTGAGAATATGCAGGGAATAATCTCAATCATTTGGTATTGGTTGAACCCTGATTTGTGACCCAGTATTTGGTTTATTCTGGAGAAGGTTCCATGTATACTTTAGAAGAATGAATATTCTGTTGTTTTAGGGTGGAATGTTCTGTATATATCTATGAGATCCATCTGGTCCAATGTGTCTTCACTGTTCTTGCTTCTTTATTGATTTTCTGCTTGGATGATCTATTACTAAGCGTGGTGTGTTAAGATCTCCTACTATTAATGTATTCATATCAATCTGACTCTTTATCTTGATTAACAGTTTTCTTATGTAGTTGGCTGTTCACATATTGGGAGCATAAATATTTACAATTGTTAGATCTTCTTGGTGGATAGGCCCTTTAAGAATTATGTAGTGTCCTTCTGTATCTCTGACTATAGTCTTTAGTTTAAAATCTAATTTATCTGATATGAGAATTGCTACCCCAGCCTTCTTTTGAGGCTCATTGGCATGAAAGATGGCTTCTCCATCCCTTCACTTTCAGTCTGGATGCATGCCTAGGTTCAAAATGGATCTCTTGTAGGCTACATATGGATGGGTCCTGTTGTTTTATCCAATCTGCAACCCTGTTCCATTTTATGGGTGCATTTAGGCCATTCACATTGTGAGTGATTATTGAGAGATAAATTTGCTTGGTGGTCACATACTCTTTTAAACCTTGCCAGTCTTGGAAGCTCTATCTCTACATCCAGTTTGAATGTCAGTCTTGCTGGATAAAATATTCTTGGCTCCATGTTCTTTTCGTTTAGTGCCCTGAATACATCTTGCCAGCCCTTTCTGGCTTGCCAGGTTTCTGTGGACAGGTATGACGTTATTCTGATGGGCTTTCCTCTGTATGTAACGAATCTCTTCCCCCTAGCTGCTTTCAAAAGATCCTGTCTAAAATTATGATTCATCATTTTCACAATCAGGTGTCTCAAGGTCTTTCTAGATTCTATGTTCTTGGGGGAAGACCTTTCTGTCTGTAGGACACAAACACTGGTTCCATTCGCCAGATTGGGAAAATTTTCATGGAGAATTTGTTCCACTATATCTCTAGTGTTCTTTCTTTCTCCTCTCCCTCAGGGATTCCAATAATTCTGATGTTGGAATGTTTCATGGTGTCATTTATTTCCCTAATTCTGTTTTCATGGCTTCTAAGCTGTTTGTTTCAGGTTTCCTCCTGATCCTTTTCTCTATCAGTTTGTCCTCCAGATTACTAATTCTATCATCTGCCTCAGTTACCCTAGCTTTTAGATAATTTAGATTAGATTGGAACTCATTTAGAGCATTGTTAACATCATCCATTCTGCCCTAATCAATTCCATTTTGTCACCAAAGAGTTTCTCCAACCTAGCTATTGCCTGGATAAATGTTAGCCTGAATTCCCTTTCCGACATACTGTTTATGTCCATATCTAAAAGCTCTGATGGAGAGGGCCCAGTCTCTGAATTTTTCCTCTGTTGGGCATTCCTCCTCCTAGTCATTTTGGTGAGAGATGGCTGAACAGATGTGTAGCTGAATGTATCAGCCATGGTGCAGGCAAGGTGCACTCTGGAACACTTCTGTCCACTGGCATCTTCTGCCCCCTAGAGATCCAGAAGTGTATAATTCTAATCTCAGGCTGATTACATGGGTGATCAGAGTTCTTTGGTAGGTAATCAGCTCACTTTAGGGGACTGGCTGAAATAGTACCTCCTACTTCTCCACCATCTTGTCTCCAAACCTAATCCACAAAACTTAATGCAACTTATAAAGGATTAAAAAAAGACTAATAGGAATTGACTGTGAGTTAGAAAATAACAGTGATTCCATTCTTTTTGGAAAAAAAAAGTCCACAGATGTTTAACCTTGGAACACAAAGGGAAAGCAATGGTCAGAGGTAGACCATCCATATGACCAGAAGAAAGTTATTTCTAATGTGTCTGGGATTCACTGAATTGATCTATAACACAAGAATATTATACCAAATAAATTAGTAATTTTTATCTGTGTTTTAGAGTCTCAGTGAAGATAAAGACAAGTGGACAAGTGAACCTTATTGTTATATGTTTAATATATTTGGGTTCTGTATTAGATTTCTTTGGCAAGTGAGTTTTCTTGAAAACATGTTCTTGGTTTAGTAGAGAAGAGGCACAGAAAATGTAGATACTGTGTTATCAACTAACTCTTCACAGGTGAACATGTAGGATAGGATATGGGAATTTAGGAGGAACCACATTCAATTTTAAGAAAGCATCTCAGCCAGGTAATTGAAATCCGTGCAATGGAGAAGGACTGGTACAGCAAGGTAGAGGTTAGTCTTGGATGGATTAAGATCCTGTGAGTCATGAGGGTACAGATTTGGGGGGACTAGAATATGGTGGGAAGATACTTACCTGCAGGGTGAGTATATTGTGGAGTTGGGGTGACAAAATGAGTCAGTTTTTGGTATTTAAACCGCATCATACCATTAGAATGGAAGTAGTATCAATGATAATATATACGTATAATTTTAAGGCGCAAAAATTTAAAACAATGATAGTGAAAAAGTTGGTTTTAGGATCTGCAGTGTGATGAGTTTATAGAAAAAAGATAAATGATTTATTCTCTCTGGTGAAGCAATGTAGAAAAACAGAAGATCGAGGCAGTGCAGAAGAATGTAGCTTTGAGTTTTCTTTCCATTTTATTCACACTGTGGGAAACCACATAGTCACTACAAGTGAAAGGAGAAATGTCAAAGTTGTAGAATGTGTCGTTTTAAATTGGGCCTCTTAAAAGTTGGTTGAGGAGTACATAAAGCAATGTCAAATCTTTCCTAAGATTAGATCACATGGGATTTAGGACTAAGTGAACATATAAAATTTAATAAATATCTCACATTTTTAGAAGCTCAATAAGTATCTATTGAAATAATGAATAACTATATGATGTTTGAATAAGCCTAACTTTTATTTTTTAAAACTCATATCAAGTCTTACTGATAGCATGGTAAGGGTTTTACATTTTTTAATTAGAAATTGAAAATATAGGGGTGCTTGGGTGGCTCAGTGGATTAAAGCCTCTGCCTTCAGCTCAGGTCATGATCTCGGGGGTCCTAGGATCGAGACCCACATCAGGCTGTCTGTTCAGCAGGGAGCCTACTTCCTCCTCTCTCTCTCTCTCTCTCTCTCTCTCTCTTTCTCTCTGCCTGCCTCTGTCTACTTGTGATCTGTCTGTCAAATAAAAAAATAAACATTTTCAATTTCCTTTTTTTTTTAAAGATTTTTATCAAACAAAAACTTCTGTTGACTCTGCTACATTAAAAAGAAAAGGAGAAAAAAAGAAAAGGAGGACACTTCTGGCTAAATAAGTACAGCATAGAAAGTAGAATTGGAAAATTCCATTCACTCAGCATCTTTGTTGCCTCTAAGGTTCTTCTGTCCTACCATGGGGCTCTAAAGGATTTTAATATCCGTGTGGAGACAGAACATGCTACAGAACCCATCAGTTAAATGTCAATTATTTCCAAGCAAAGACTAATCTTCTTAGTCACTTAATTGCCCACACATTTAACAAAGTGTTCTAAATACATTTTGGAGATAGTAGTTGAGAAAATGTTTATGGAATAAAAGATGAACTTCAAGGGCATAATCAGAGTTTGTAGCTACATGATAAATTTTATGTCCCCCAAATCTCATTTTTTACATTTACATTTACATTCCAGATATTTTGCTGCTATAAGCTTTTTAAAGCTCATAAGCTTATAACAACAACAACAACAACAAACTTATTTTGCCAGGATGTATATGCATCATTAATATTTCATTTGGGAAGATAACAATGTCCCAAAATAGATACAGAAAAATGTAAACACAAGCAAAGTATTTAATTAACTCAGATGGACTTCTGTCAAGCCTCTGAGAATATATTTTCATTTGTCAAATGTCCTTTTATGATTCATGAGAAAATAGAGAAGTATTAAGTTCTGTTTATATGTTTAAGAATTTTTCCTTACCGTGTTTATAGAAATGTTACTGTTCTCATTTCTATAAAGGAACTTAGAAGTCAAAAACACTTCATGGTTCTAATCTTAGTCATAGAGGTCGGGAAACTCTCCTTCAGTATCCACTTATATTTTACCTAACACATCTTGATATCCCATTTAAGCTACAATGATTTACATGACACTAAAAATCCAAATGCTATGTTTCACAAAGCTACACACACATTATTTGAAGAAAAAATAGTTGAATATTGCTTCAAGTTCCAAAAATTAGACCTTACTTCCTGTTTTCATGCAGATAATAAATTATAAAATGACCATCAAAAGCCAATCTCAGAATTTTTTCTGAAGCATGAATGCAATTACCAGTTACCACACAACATTTGTTTACATATTTTATTGTAGTGGAAGACAGCAAGACTTCAGAGGGCAGCAAGGAACCAATCAGTATTCAGAAATGCGTATACAACACATAAATGACATATAAACACTGACTTCACTATCATTTTGTTAGCTATTTCATCAGTATTACAGAGGCTGAATTTGATACTATCTTTTATTCCCTTTGATCCTATTTCTAAGCCCTGAAGTATTAGGTTCAGAAATACCATTTTCCTTAAAATTTTAAATTTATGAATTTAACTTAAATTTATATTTTTAATTTATAAATTTATATTAGAATATACATTCATTTAAATTTAGTGTTTGAAATAAACTAAACTTTTATAAACAGTAAGATTAATACACATGTTAGTTTTTATTATCAGCCATAAATGTTTATGGAATTTTTAGGTTCACAAAAAGAACAAATTGCAAACATTACAAATGTATTTGACATAGATTGAAAACTAAGTTGACAAAAGATGGACTTCAAGTGAATAGCTAAAAAATGATATAAAGAACAAAAACAGCTTCATCAAATTTAAAAAGATTTCACTATAACATAAGAACAAAATGATCTATGAGTGAGAATTGTATGAACCACTAAAGGCTGCTGAAGTAAGTACATATTTGAACTGAAGCATGTTACAAAACTTTATCTTCATAGCAAAGATAGGGAATAACCTACTTTAGATACTTAGTTTTACAAGCATGAATTCACCAGCTATGCTTTCCACTTTTTTACTTCAAGAACGATCATGAAGAAACATCTCAAATATTGCCTATTGCTTTTTATCAAATCAACATTATTAATAATTTACATATAATATTTCCATTTTTATTTTTAAAAATATTTCCATTTTAAATGTATACTTCAAGAGTTTTATACACAATTAAAAGATAAAACATTTACTTCACAATAGAAAATTTAAGCTCATTTGAATCACCACGTCCACTCTTGACCCCAGCTATCAGCTGTTCTGCATTCTGCCATTGTACATTGATTTGCTTTTTATAAATATTCACGTAAATGGGCCCATATACTCATACATTTCTGTGTCTGGCCTTTTTCTTAAAATAATGTTTTTGAGTTTTATCTATGCTGTATTTTTTTTTTTAATTACTGAGTAATAGTACATTTTCTGAATATACCAGTTTGTTTATCCATTCTCTCATTACTTTCATTACTTTTCCATATATATCTTTGGAATTTCTACTACTTTCGTTTTTATGATTAGGTCTTCATTTAAAATTATTTTTTGTGGATAGTGTTGGGGTAGAGTTCATTTATTTCTGTATGCATATCCAATTATTCCAGCACTATTTGCCAAAATGCCTTTTTTTCCTCTATTGAATTACCTTATTAGTGCCTTCACCAAAAAGCCACTGGCCATGGGTATGACTCCAAGGACATTATGTTTTATTCCACTGGCCATAAATTTATTCTTCCATCAATACTACACTGTTTTGATTGTTGTAATCATATTAAGTTGCCAAACTTTGTTATTTTTCAAAAAGTTTTGAAAATATCTATATTACTTAAATTTTCACATATATTTTATAATCAGCTTACCAAGTTCTACAAAAACATGGAGCCAGGTATTTTATTGAGATTTCCTTGAATCTATAGACAAACTTGAGGAGAACAGATATTTAAAAACATTTGGTCTTCTATTTCATGAATATGGTGTATCACTCTATTTAATTAGATCTTTCCCCTCAATATTTTGTAGAGTTAGAAGCACACTGTTTTAAAAATCCATTACTACATTCAGAAATCTTAGAAGGTATGTCATATGACAATCTTGACATATAATAAAATTGGTGGCCAATACCTAATTAAAATACTAAAAACAAAAATAACAAAACACCAATTTTTAGGTATGTACTTTACAGTAATATATACATATGAACTTATTGATCATAAAGCCATCATCTCACTTAATGGGAAAACACTAAAAGAACCTCCACTAAAGTTGAGAACAAAGGAAAGAAGCCCACTATCTCCAATATGATTAAAAGTGTATTGTTCTAGTCATTGTATTTGGAAAATAGACATGAATTAGAAAAATATGAATGGAAACTTTCTCTATTTGCATTTGCATATGATATAATGGTATACCTAAAAAATCTTAGAAAATCTATTATGAAACTATCACAAGTGGTAAAAGAATTATTAAGGTAGTGAGCTATCAAATCAGCATAAATAAATGCCCTTTGTACACATAAATGATTACAAATTAGAAGATAAAAGGTTACATGTCATTTATTTTTTATTTTTTTAAATTTCTTTTCAGTGTTCTAGAATTCATTGTTTATGCACCAGACTCAGTGCTCCATGCAATACATGCCCTCCTTAATACCCACCACCAGGCTCACCCAACCTCCAACCCCTCCCCTAAAAAACCCTCAGATTGTTTATCAGAGTCCACAGTCTCTCATGGTTCATCTCCCACTCCATTTTTCTCCAGCTCCCCATGTCCTCCGTGTTGTTCCTTATGCTCCACAAATAAGCAAAACCATATGATAATTGACTCTCTCTGCTTGACTTATTTCACTCAGCATAATCTCTTCCAGTCCCATCCATGCTGATACAAATGTTGGGTGTTCATCCTTTCTCAGGAGGTATAATATTCCATAGTATATATGGACCACATCTTCCTTATCCATTCGTCCACCGAAGGGCATCTTTGTTCTTTCCACAGTTTGGTGACTATGGCCATTGCTGCTATAAACATTGGGGTACAGGTGGCCCTTCTTTTCCCTACATCTGTATCTTTGGGGTAAATACCCAGTAGTGTAATTGCAGGGTCATAGAGAAGCTCTATTTTTAATTTCTTTTTTTTAAGGTTTTATTAATTTATTTGACACAGAGAGGTCACAAGTAGGCAGAGCAGCAGCCAGAGATAGAGAGGGAAGCAGGGTCCCTGCTGAGCAGGAAGCCTGATGCAGCGCTTCATCCCAGGACCCTGAGATCATGACCTGAGCTGAAGGAAGAGGCTTAACCTACTGAGCACCTAGGTGCCCCTCTATTTTTAATTTCATAAGGAATCTCCACACTGTTTTCCAAAGTGGCTGTACCAACTTGCATTCCCACCAACAGTGTAAGAGGGTTCCCCTTTCTCCACATCCTCTCTAACACATGTTGTTTCCTGTCTTGTTGATTTTGGCCATTCTAACTAGTGTAAGGTGGTATCTCGATGTGGTTTTGATTTGAATCTCCCTGATGGCCAGTGATGATGAACATTTTTTCATGTGTCTGTTACCATTTGTATGTCTTCATTGAAGTGTCTGTTCATGTCTTCTGCCCATTTTTTGACATGATTATCTGTTTTGTGTGTGAGTTTGAGGAATCTTTATGGATCCTGGATCTCAGCCCTGTATCTATAGTGTCATTTGAGAATATCTTCTCCCATTCCATGGGTTGCCTCTTTGTTTTGTTTACTGTTTCCTTTGCTGTGCAGAAACTTTTGATCTTGATGAAGTCCCAAAAGTTCATTTTCGCTTTTGTTCCCTTTGCCTTTGGAGACATACCTTGAAAGAAGTTGTTGTGACCAATATCAAAGAAGTTACTGCCTATGTTCTCCTCTAGGATTCTGATGGATTCCTGCCTCATGTTGGGGTCTTTTATCCATCTTGAGTTTACCTTTGTGTATGGTGTAAGAGAATGGTCAAATTTCTTTCTTCTACACATAGCTGTCCAATTTTCCCAGCACCATTCATTGAAGAGACTCTCTTTTTTCCACTGTATATTTTTTCCTGCTTTGTCAAAGATTATTTGACCATAGAGTTGAAGGTCCATATATGGGCTCTCTACTCTGTTCCACTGGTCTATGTGTCTGTTTTTTGTGCCAGTACCATGCTGTCTTGGTGATCACAGCTTTGTAGTAAAGCTTGAAATCAGGCAACATGATGCCCCCAGTTTTGTTTTACTTTTTCAACATTTCCTTAGCAATTCAAGTTCTCCTCTGATTCCATACACATTTTAGGATGCTGTTTCCATTTCCCAGATTGGGAAATTTTTCATGGAAAATTTGTTCAACTATATCCTCTAGTCTTCTTTCTTTCTCCTCCCCCTCAGGGATTCCAATAATTCTGACATTGGAACATTTCACGGTGTTATTTATTTCCCTGATTCTGTTTTCATGGTACATGTCATTTATTATAGCCAAAAAGACCTCAAATAATTAGGAAGAATTTTATCAATAATTGTGAAGAATCTATTAGATTAAAAAATATAATATTCTTGAAAGATATAAAAGTAACTTGAACAAATAAGAAAGCATTCCCAGTTTTTGAACAAGGAAATTCACCATTATAAATATATTATTTTTCCATAAGTAGTTTCTATGTTTTATTCAACCAAATATATCTGGAAGCTATTTTATGGAACTAGACATTTTCATTCTAAAATTCATATAAAAAATGACATGAATGAGAAGCTTACCAAATCCAAAAGCATAGTATAAAGCCTCTATATTTAAGTGTGGTACTGAGTACATAACTGGAAACAGCAGTGCATAAGATGAGAAATCAAGAAATTGAGCCAAGTATAAACCTCAAATTACTAGCATGAAAATAGACTTTATTGTGCTTGCATATGTAGCAGGCTATATCTCTTTGGAAAAGTATAAAGTTTGATCCATACCTCATTGTGAATGTAAGAACAAATTCAAATAAAGGAGTGAGTTGATGTCTTTTGACCCATCAATTCTACTTCAAAAAGTATTCTGAAACCATATGTCCAATGATATGTATAAATTAATATGCACATGCTATTTATTGCAGCACTGTTTATAATTTAAAAAATCAGAAATCACCTTGAATTGGTGAAATTGTTTGAATAAATGTGGCACATCTACATGGTGGAATACCATGCAGCCATAAAAAATAACAAGATTCAAAACATAAATGCTGTCACCATTGAATTATCCATGTTCTTTGGAATGTGAATTACTCTGGAATAGCAAATTTCCAAAATATCAGAGATTTTGAGATCATTGCTAAAATGGAAGTAACTAGAAAATCTTTGGAGTATAGACTAAAATGACACTCTTCTGATACAAGTCCTTCCTACTATGAAATTATTATGGTCTTCAGAAACACATAATCCAAGACACAAGAATCCAGTGATTGGCCAGAAATGAAAAAAAAAATATGCAAGACCATTCTCCCTTTTTCTGTATATCTTAATTTTTTAAGGCACTTTACTTTTAAAAGATTTTTGGTATATATTATCTCATGTAATCTCATTTTATTGCCACTTCAGTACCTCAAGCTTTTACATATAAAGCTATCCTTCTGTATTCGTGTCATTATTTTTTTCCAAATCAATCGAAATGCAAGATATTAAGGCTTTTTTTTTAAAGGATTTATTATTTTAAAGAGTGAAAGCACATGAGTTAACAGAGAGAGAAGCAGAGGGGGGAGAGAGAATGCCAAACAGACTCACTGCTGAGTACAGAGCCCAATGTGGGGCTCATTCCCACAACCCATGAATTGAGCCAAAATCAGGAGATGGATGCTCAATGGGCAGAGCCAACTAGGCACCCCAAGCCTTTTTTGATTATGAATAAGGATGGATCTGGGAGTAAATTATGTATTTCTTTCTATGATGTTACACTTTAGAGTCAGTTATAAAGTCTACATATTGCTCTTTGGCTTCTATAGAAAGTGATTTTTTTCTGAGTAAATATGTATCTCAGAATATATCGTTGTTGCTTATTCACATTTCTTATGTGCTAAATACTCAGTTCATTGCCCAACCACTTCCTCTATTCCACATTATCTTTTGATCATCACACTCTGGAGTTTTTTTTCTTGGTACAAATTTTAATTTCTTGAGACTACCCTCTTCCCAACATTCTACCAGGCCTATCTGGGAAATGAAATACTCATTTCTAGAATACACATATGGTATGAAAATTGTGTATTAAAATGTGAGCTGGAGAGTATGTTTGGTTTTGGGAAGTGGTGAGTCTCTAGGCTATAAATACTGTGTAATGTCACAAGTGAATTTTGTGACAATTTATATGTTGCCCAAAGAGCCAGACAGTTTCATAGATGGTCATTGATGTACCTTCCCTTGCAATGGTATTTATATATTATTGCTTCTATCTATCCTTTTTCATGCAGCAAAATAAGTCTTAAAAGTACATTAACTGGGGCGCCTGGGTGGCTCAGTGGTTAAAACCTCTGCCTTCAGCTTGGGTCATGATCCCAGGATCCTGGGATCGAGCCCCACAAAGGGCTTTCTGCTCCACAGGGAGCCTGCTTCCTCCTCTCTCTCTGCCTGCCTCTCCACCTACTTGTGATCTCTGTCTGTCAAATAAATAAATAAAAATCTTTAAAAATAATGTAAAAAAAGTACATTAACCACCTTCTAACCCATGATCAAAATGTCTAGGAAGTTTGTGCTTTAAATTATGTATTTAATAAACAAATGAAAATATTGGGGAAGGCTGCAAAAGGAAATGGAAGATAAGTATACATGGTATACACATTTACTTTATAGAATAGGGCAAGCAATATATACATATCATATCACTTTATCTTGATGCAGTGATTTTCTGAAAGTAATCATGTTTTCAGTAAAGGAAATCCCAGTGTTTGTTAAGCAACAGGGCAAACAATATATGCATATCCTATCACTTTATCTTAATGCAATGATTTTCTGAAAGTAATGTTTTCAGTAAAGGAAATCCCAGCATTTGTTAAGCACCTAGGAAGTGCCCTGCATCATGCTAGGATACCTAAAAGAAAAGAAAACAGTTTCATTATACATAATTATGACAGTTGTGCTCTGAAGAGGGAACAGCAAAATAGGAAAACTGAAGTGAAATTAGAAAATAATGAAGTATTTAGAGAATAGAGGATGTTTGACCTCAGAGAGAAAGATTAAACATTTAAAAAGATAGTTCAGGGTTGGGCACCTGGGTAGCTCAGCTAGTTAAGCATCTGCCTTCTGCAGGGCCTGGAATCTAGTCCCCTACACGGCTCCCTGCTCAGTAGGGAGTCTGCTTCTCCCTCTGCCCCTCTTCTCACCTGTTCTCTCAAACACTTTCTCTCCTTAATAAAATAAAATCTTTTTT
>PISX010018936.1:0-39346 GCA_004024625.1 Mellivora capensis
GACTTGCAAGAAATGTTAAAAGAGACGGACCACCTCCGAGGTGTTTCTTGTCAGTAACAGAATCACCATGATTCTTCAGAGGCTCTTCAGGTTCTCCTCTCTTACTCGGTCTGCAGTCTCAGTTTATATGAGGAGGAATGTTACTGTGACAGCAGTGGCACTTAATAAGGAACTTGTTCCTATAGAGAAACCCTTCCTGGACAAGATTGGAGAATACAAAAGTAAGTGACAGGCGTCTGGAGAACCCACTGATATTGCCCCAGAGTACCAGCAAGACCTAGACAGGGAACTTCTTAAGCAAATGTACAGTAAAGCAGATATGAATATGTTCCTGGACTTCAAATTTGAAGTCATCGAAAAATGCCAAACCTGAAGAAATAATGTAAAATTTATTTGGTAATTTGTCCTAGATTAGTTGTACAACTGGACAAAATAAATTTCTGATTTCTCAGAATGAGAAAGTCGTAGGGTAGCTCATTTCTCATTTCTCAAGTGCCAAAAAAAAAATTTAAATGAACTTTTCTAATTCAATTTTTTAAATTTAAATTCCATTAATTAGCATATAATATATTATTGGTTTCAGAGGTACAGGTCTGTGATTCATCAGTTTTATATAATATCTAGTGCTCATTACCTCACATGTTCTCTTTAATGTCTCTTTGTTTGTTTCCTATGATTAAGAATCTCTCATGGTTTATCTCCCACTCTGGTTTCATCTTGTTTTTGTTTTTGTTTTTGTTTTTCTCCCTCTCTTTTCCTCTGACCTTCTGTTTTGTTTCTTAAATTCCACATATATGATAGTTGTCTTTCTCAGATTGTCTTATTTCACTCAGCATAATAACCTCTAGTTCCATTCCACATTTTTGGAAATGGCAAGATTTCATTTCTTTTGATGGCTGCATAGTATTCCTATATATGTAAATGGATATCTATATATCTATATTTATATATATATGGATAAAGAAGATGTGATTATACATACATATATATATATAAAGAAGATGTGATTATACATATATATAAAGATGATGTGATTATACATACATACATATAGATGTATGTATGAATGTATGTATGTATAATCACATCTTCTTCTTGTGCATATATATGTATATATGTATGTATGTATGTATAATCACATCGTCTTTATCCATTCATCTGTTGATGGACATCTAGGTTCTTTCCATAGTTTGGCTATTTGGACATTGCTGCTATAAACATTAGGGTGCACATGCCCCTTCGGATCACTACATTTGTATCTTTAGGGAAAATACCCAGTAGTGCGATTCCTGGGTCTTAGAGTAGCTCTATTTTCAACTTTTTGAGGATCCTCTATGCTGTTTTCCAGAGTGGCTGCACCAGCTTGCATTCCCACCAACAGTGGAGGTGGGTTCCCCTTTCTTCACATCCTCACCAGCATCTGTCATTTCCTGACTTGTTAATTTTAGCCACTCTGACTGGTGTGAGGTGGTATCTCATTGTGGTTTTGATTTGTATTCCCTGATCCTTAGTGATGTGGAGCACTTTTTCATGGGTCTGTTGGCCATCTGGATGTCTTCTTTGGAGAAATATCTGTTCATGTCTTCTGCCTATTTCTTGATTGTTTTGTTTGTTCTTTGGGTGTTGAGTTAGATGTATTCTTTATAGATTTTGGATACTAGCTCTTTATCATATCATGATATGTTATTTGCAAATATCTTCTCCCATTCTGTAGATTGTTTTTGGTTTTGTTGACTGTTCCCTTCACTGTGCAAAAGCTTTTGATCTTGATAAACTCCCAGTACTTCATTTTTGCCTTTGTTTCCCTTGTCTTTGGAGACATATCTAGCAAGAAGTTGCTGCAGCTGAGGTGGAAGAGGTTGCTGCCTGTGTTCTCCTCAAGGATTTTGATGGATTCCTGTCTCACATTGAGGTCTTTCATCCATTTGCAGTCTATTTTTGTGTGTGGTGTAAGGAAATGGTCCAGTGTCATTCTTTTGCATGTGGCTGTCCAATTTTCCCAACACCATTTGTTGAAGAGACTGTTTTTTCTCCGTTGGACTTTCTTTCCTGCTTTGTCAAAGAATAGCTGACCATAGAATTGAGAGTCCATTTCTCTCTATTCTGTTCCATTGATCTATGTGTCTGTTTTTGTGCCAGTACCATACTGTCTTGATGATTACAGGTTTGTAATAGAACTTAAAGTCTGGAATTGTGATGCCAGTGGTTTTGGTTTTCTTTTTCAGTATTCCTCTGGCTATTTGGGATCTCTTCTTGTTCCATACAAATTTTAGGATTATTAGTTGCAGCTCTGTAAAAAAAAAAAGTTAATGGTATTTTGATAGGGATTGCATTTACTGTGTAGATTGCTCTAGGTAGCATAGACATTTTAACAATATTTGTTCTCCCAATCCATGAACATGGAACGTTTTTCCATTTCTTTGTGTCTTCCTCAATTTCTTTCATGAGTGTTCTGTAGTCTTCTCAGTACAAATCCTTTGCTTCTTTGGTTCGGTTTATTCCTAGGTATCTTATGGTTTTGTGTGTAATTATAAGTGGGATAAACTCCTTAATTTCTCTTTCTTCTGTAACTGATAGTATATAGAAATGCCGCTGATTTCTGTGCATTGATTTTATACCCTGCCACTTTGCTGAATTCCTGTATTGTTGGGGTTAATGTAAAACAGGAACTCAGCCATAATACCGGGCTTGCTAAAATGTAACACAGAGGCAGGCAAAGGAAGGTTCCAGAGAAGGACATGGGCCTTTGAATGCCAAGGCCTGCAAGACCACTCAGCCCTTGGAATACTGCAGGGAGTTGCCTTCCCAAACTTTCCTTGCCCAAACAGCCACTCTGTGATCTGAGAGATGTATGCATTGTCCCTTAGTCTACGTTTAGCAAAACAGACAAATTAGCATATCATATCTTTCCCATAAACAGATGCTCCTAGTTTCAGTAAGACCCCTTGGTATGCACATGCTTGAGAAACAGTGATAAGGATTTGTGATTATGCTGAAGGGCCAAGAAAAGTGGGAACAAAGAAGAGCAAAGGGTCTTCACCTCTGAGCATTGACCTCCTTCCCTTCTCTCT
This sequence comes from Mellivora capensis, assembly GCA_004024625.1. Lineage (NCBI taxonomy): Eukaryota > Metazoa > Chordata > Mammalia > Carnivora > Mustelidae > Mellivora > Mellivora capensis. The sequence goes on from PISX010018936.1 coordinate 3,072, forward strand.
TTAACAGCAAAGTTTGGAGTAATCTTTCATTGGTGGGTACAGGGATTGCTGGCCATTCCCAGCACTGTATGAGTTCTAGCAATTTAAGGGTAGAGACTTTTGGGCTCTTCACAGAGTAGTATCACATCATCTGCAAAGAGTGACTTCTTTAGAGAGAAGGAAAATAATATTGGTCAGAAACAGGGATCTACATAAACTCAAGAAGAGCATCAAAGAAGGAATAAGTGAAGATAAGATAAAACCTTTTATTTTTGTTTTAGTTACATTTATTCATTTATTATTTATTTATTTAGAGAAAGAGAAGGAATGTGAGCAGGGAGAAAGAGAGTCAGAGCGAGAGAGAGAGAGAATCATAAGTGGGCTCCATGCCCCAATTGTGGTTCAATCTCATGACCCTGAGATCATGAGCTGAACCAAAAATAATGGCAGCAAATACAAAATAGTTAGAAATAAATCTGCCATATATGTACAAGACCTATATATGCAAATTATAAACAATGCTGGGAAAAATAAGCTCTAAATACTAAATAGTATACTGTGTTAGAAGACACTATATTGTTAAGATGTTAGTTCTCCCTAAATTGATCCAGACTCAATTCAGTTCCAATCAAAATCTTGTAGGTTTTCTTTTTTTTTGAAATTAAACTTGGCAAGGTTTTTCCAAAATTCATCTAGAAATGGAAGGATTCAGAATAGCCAAATTCATTTCCATATTTATAATCAGTTAGTTTTTGACAATGAGGCATAGTAAATTCATTGAAGAAACAATATTTTCAACGCATAATACTGGAAAATTAGATACCCATATGCAAATAAAATCGAATATCAATTGCAAAAAATATATCATGACCCATACTTTGAAACAAAAGTAACTCAAATGTATTATAGATCTAAATTTAAATTTAGATCTTTAAAATCTCTAATAATATATACATAATTAATAAATATATAAATATATATATATAAAATAATCTTGTGACTTTAAGGTAAGGAAATAGTTATTAGATCCCCAATAAATAAAAGATCCATTTAAAAAAGTGAAAAATGGACTTGATTGAAATTAAGAACTATGTCTCCTTTAAAGACAATGTTAAAAGGTTGAAAACATCAGCTGAAGACTAGAAGAAAATTATTTGCAAATTACATTTCTGATAAAAGGCTTATATCCACAATACATAAAGGCAACTTAAAACTTAAATTTTAAATATCCTTTAACTGAAGTAATAAAACAAAGGCTCAATTAAAAAGTTTTAAAAATGAACAGATAATTCACTGAAAAAAATATGTAGATGACAAAGAAGCACATAAAAATATGTTGAATATCATTAGTCATTAGGGAAAAACAAATTAAAATCTCAATGAGAAAACACTACAAGTCTATTAGAATGTAAAAAATGTCCTGTTGCCAAGAATGTGGAATAACTGAAACTCTTAAGTACCAGATATAAAATTGTAAAACCAGTTGTTGAACATGTTGATAATTTCTCAAAAGTTAAAACTATGTCTGTCATATGACCTAGTCATTCCACTTCTAAGTATAAAACTGAGAATGAAATTGTATATATGAATTTATATGCCTATATAATTATTGCTCCATTTATTTTATGTATTTATTTGTTTGTTTTTACTCCAAACTAGAATAAGAAAATCAAAAAGCTTGTCAAAAGGGGAATGGATAAACAAATTGTGGTATGTCCATATAGTATAATTCTAATCATTAATAAAATTGGAACATTTAATAAGATTTAAGTATTTTTTTTTTCATGATGAGACACAAACATTGATACCGTGGGTACACAAAATACAGAATTCTCTGCTATTTATACCTCAGAATGAGAGAAGATCACCAGGAGGGCCACTCAGTTTGTTGTACCAGGAAAGGCCAACAGCAACCTAGAGCTGCAGAGGGCAGATTGTGTTTGACCAAGTGGGGTGAGGTTAGATTGGCTTCCAGGGCTCTGTCTGGACAGGCTAATTCGAATACATTCTCCAGATCCAAGGCATAGGGGCTATCTCCTATCCAATCTGGTATCTGGCCCCTCCAGTGTTTAGAGCTGGTGCTTACTAACCCCTGAATGTGAGCACTTGATAAAGGAAGTTGTTGGAGTATGGATTTCTATGGTTCGGGAAAAGGAATTGATCAGCTTCTAGCTAGGACTTTAAAACTGGGCCAAAACAGCATTTAAAAAAATAAGTACATTACACTGATACATGTAATAACATGAATGAACCTCAAAATAGTTTGCTGAATAAAAGAAACCAGATTTTTAAAACTAAAGAATGTATGATTTATTATTTCACTTACACGAAATTTTAGAAAATGCAAACTAGTAATGGCTTGCCTAGAACAGGGAAAAGAGGATGATAATGGGAGAGTTAAAATGTGGAGTGGTTACAAAACTTGCAGATTGATGCATATGTTTATTCTTCTGTTATTTATTTTTATCTTAATTTCCTGGGCATACATATACATAGATATTTACCAAAATGTGTGATTTTCATATTGAAGTTTATTGTAGGTTCATTATACCACAATAGGCCTTTAAAATGTGTCAATAATAAAAAAAATAGTTTACTATTTTTATTCTTTTGTACTAATTTTATAAGTGAATTTAAAAATAAAACATATTAACTCCCTCAATTTCACACAGTAAGAGATTTCAGGGCAAACAAATTCTTATTTTTCATCATTTGCAATTGTACTTTTATGAAACATATGGTAAAACTCCTTTTTTCTTGAAAATCACTTAATATTTAATGTATAATATAGTATTAAAGACTGAATGTTTATGTTTCCCCCAAAAAACAATTCCTATTTGAGACCCTCTGCCCCCACATGATGGTATTAGGAGAAGAAAGCTTTGAGAATCAATTCGGATTAAGTAAGATCTTCAGGGTGGAGTCCTCATGAAGGGAAATAGTCCCCTCAGTAAGAGTCAGGAGAGCACTTGCTCCCTCTCTCTGCTCTCTGCCATGTGAAGATACATGGAGAGAAACTGGCATTCTGCAACCTACAAGAGTGCTCACCCAACCATGGTGGCACCCTGATTTTGGATGTCCAAATTCCAAAACTGTGAGAAATACATTTCTGTTTTTAAAAGCTAACCAATCTATGGTATTTTTGTTACAGCAGCCCAAACTTAGACATGTAATTACACTTTTTAACCATGCTTCCAAATTACTCATTTACACTGCTTTTCCCCTATTATGAGCCTTTTGAAATTTCTATTTTATAATTTGTTTTCTACCCATTCTTAATATATTTTTATGTTTCATAATTAAAATTAAATTAATATTGTATTTATAACAGGAGATTTCAGTATACTTAATGATGAACGTAGTTAAACAGTTTTTCACAATTGCAATATTCCTCATAACTAGATCAAATCATTCCAAATATAGTCTTCTTTAATAGGTACCCATTATTAATTTTATCTTCTCTGTAGTACAATTATTAATGGGACACTGTACTTCATTACATGGCTACATGCTCTCAACCTCTTCAGAGTCTTTCATTCATTTTCCTATTCTACTGCCTGGATATAATTCAGAAAGCATTCACAGTTTCTCTATTATTCTAAATTAGGTCTCTTCAAAAATCTGACCAGTTTGATGCACAATGCGTTTATAGAAAAATGCATCTCATACCCATAATCAGAGCTAATTTACATTTTAAATCTACTATATGGATGTTTAAGATAGTATCTTTTCCCCAAATAATCAGCATTGTGAAATTGTCACATATTATCTAACTCTGTATGTTAAAGAGATTATTTTGTATTGTGTTATTATTAGAAATCTCACAAACCTGTATCAATTTTTTTTCTATGAACAGTTTGGAGTAACAAATGAGGCAGATTTGTAACTTTTTAAATATAAAAAAATATTGTTATATTTTGAGCACTAATACTTAAAGTGCTTCTAATTTATTTTAGAAAAAAATGAAATTTATATATTACCTTAAATAAGTAGATTCTTTAATAAGGCAATTAAAATGACCTTATCACTCTCAGAAAAATATTATTTATAATTTAAATTATGAAATATTAAAAACTAGTAATATGTTGGGTTATGTTCTCTCAGGATTACTTCTACCTGTATGGAACCCTTCGTTATACCAAGCTCATAGAAATATAATGAAATGTCTTGTTTTGATATCTTTTATTAATTTTTTATTTTTTATTTTATTTTTTAAAGATTTATTTATTTATTTTAGGGGGTGAAAATGCTTGTAGGGGCAGAGAGAGAAAGAGAGAGAGACAGAATCCTCAAGCCGATTTCCTGCTGAGCATGGAGCCTGAGTGGGGCTCAATCTCAGGACCCCAAGATCATGATCTAAGACAAAATGAAGAGCTGGCCACTCAACCAACTGAACCACCCAGGTGCCCCTTGATATCTTTTAAACTTAGAGAGAGAATATGAGATGCTATCAACAGATGACGGAATGAAATAATTAGACTTTTCTCTCCAATAACTGTTAAAATGTGCAAAAAAAAAAAGGGGGGGGGAAGAAAAAGTTATGAAACAGCCAAAGAAACAGGAAAAAAACTTCAAGTTGTAACATTTGAAAAAAATATATAGATAGCAGCTGAAAAACAAAAAACAAAAAACAAAACAAAAACAGATATTCTAGCACAGACCAGAAAGGTTCCTAACCCCTGGCCCTGAAAAGAAGATGGAGTATTAAGTGAGAAAGGTAGGTAAAATAGAGCAACACTCAGAATTGTCAGAAATTCCTCACTACTTCAAACAAAGAAGAATTGGGGTCAGGGAGGGGAAAAAAATGGAACATCTTGCCTCTGTCTCTGTGATTTTAGCCCTGGGATGTGGGGACTATTAATGGAAATATCTGCTGTAAAGAGCCATGTTAACACCAGCAAGGTGAACAAACACAAAGGTCACCCCTGACAAAAGCATATGCACTAGGCTCTACACGTGCCCTGTTCCTTCATTTATTTAAAATAACTTTCCTAAGTGCGTTCCAAGAAATAGCAACTATTCCAGACATTAGCATTAATGACAACAATGAGATGGCATGAGTCTGTTCTTACGGAGTTTAAATTCTACTGGGTGAGAGAGAGACAGGATAAGATTATAGAATGTAGATTATTTCATGTCATAATGAATGACTGTGAACTAAACCATTTAAGAATAATGTAATGAAGAGTATCTAGAATGAAAGGGTGGGCACCATTAGAGTGCCAAGGCCTCTCTGGGAGAGTAATGTTTGAACGGTAGCCTAAATGAAGATCCAGAGCAAAGATCAGGAGACAGAATGATTCAAGCAGAGGGCAGAGGAAGAACACAAGCCCGAGGGGAAAACAGGTTCATCAAATTCCCTGACTGATACCAGTCCCTAGATTGATAATGAGTTAGAGTAAGGCACACAGAGAATAAGTTTAAAGAAAGAAAACAAGCTAGATCATGCACATCATGGAAAAGCTAGGGTTTTATCTGAGATGGAATGGGAACTCCCAGGAATATCTAAAGTTGGAGAGTGCTACAATGTGCCTTGCACTTTTAAAAGTTCATTTTGGAGGATATGTGGGAAATGGGTTTCAGAATGGCAGCACACAGGTCAGTTTGGAGGCTATTCCAGAAACCCACATGAGTGTATATAACAGGCTAGGGAAGAGGTGATGAGCAGAGATAAGTATTAATGTTTATGAATCGGGTGTGTATAAAGTGGAACATAACAGAATATGATCTGAACTCCAAATTATGCTCCCAAGGATATAAAAGGCATTTCTGAGTATCTGAAGAGGATCTGGATCAGGATGAATTTCAGAAGACAGAAGAGAGCTCAAACGCTACAAGAAAAGCTTTGCAGGGTCCCAGGTGAGCTCAAGTCCTTCACTCTCCTATAGGATGCTACAGAAGCCCGAGGTGCTTGATCTTTTCTTATTTTCTTTTTAAGATTTTATTTATTTATTTGAAAGAGAGAGATCACAAGTAGGCAGAGAGGCAGGCAGAGAGTGAGGGGGAAGCAGGCTCCCTGCTGAGCAGAGACCCTGATGCAGGCTTGGATCCCAGGACCCTGAGACTATGACCTGAGCTGAAGGTAGAGGCTTAACCCACTAAACCACCCAGAACGCCACAATCCTTTCCTATTTTAAAGGCAGAGGAGAGAACGAAGCCAAAGACCATCGAAGAATATGCTCTTCCCTGAGACTACATTTTCAGCACATGACATGGGAAAGAGAAGCCATGAAGGAGCATACCACACCCAGCATGGAGAGACTGGTGGACAGAGAGGTTTTAGAGCTTGTTTTCCAAGCTATCCCACTTAAAGTCTTCTTGCTGCAGGCCACTTGATTTTCCAGACATCCTTTTGATCCTGTTTATTCCTCAGCATCACCTTCCTATCTTTTGTGAAATATGTAAGCATGTTAATGTCCTTAAATAAATTTGTTACCAATATTATCTTTGTTGTTGTCATTGTTCACAGTGTAATAACCAACTGAAGAGTAAAAAGCAGGGATGGCTGGTGACCTAAAGTTGAAAATCTAGTGATCGGGAAAAAAAAAGAAAAAAGGAATGAAGAAATATATAAGGAAGAGCCAGAGGCTAAGATCACCTGAAAACTTGACACAATTCTTAAAAAAAGAGATACGGCCTACCAGATTCAAAATACTTTTATTAAACCATACCAATTAAAATGCTGGGAATTTGCATACTAATTAATGAGCAAATAGATGACTAAGTAAATAGAAGAGTCTAAGAATGCAGAAATATAACCAAACAGACCTGGGAAATTGATAGCGCTGTCTTCTGTATTAATGGGAAAAAATAGACTGTTCTATAAATGGGATATAAAATTATCCATCCACATAAATAAGAAAAAGTTATAACAAACATTACTCTATATACAGGTATGAATTTCAGATGTCTTTAAATTAAAATGAGAAAAGAATAGAACTCTAGGTTTTCATTTTTTATTGCATATAACTAAAATCTGTTTCTACAGAATGACAATGTAAAGAAATTAAATGACAAACCATAGAAACTGAGTATACATTTCCAACACAAAAAAATACATTTAAAAAGTCAATTGTATTACATATAGACTTTACCCATAAATAATTTTGAAAACAATCTAATTATATAAACAGGAGTTTCTAAGAGGACAGGAGCACATGCAAAGATATTCAACCTGATAACCATTTTGGAAAATACAAATTAAAGTAACAGTGAGACACCACCTTATGGGGCCAAGAGTGACAATATCAGTTGATGGTAATGTTGTAACTAAACTCTAAGTCTTAGACACTGCTGGTAGGACTATAAATTATTAAAATCATGTTGAAGGACAATTTCACAGTATCTAAAAAATCAAACTTATCCTGTGACATGGAATACATAGAACTATATATCCAAGGGGGAATGTCTTCCTCAAAAGTTCATGTTTATTGCTACTCATTAAAAATATTTACAGTACTGTTGTTTATAATAGTGAAAAATTGAGAACATAAATGTCTATCCATATAGATAAATAACAACAGCAGCAATAATAATAATAATGGCATTTATTCCATATTGAGCAATTGCTAAATATTTTACTAATTTCTAAATATTTTCACTTGTATTAAGTTATTTCATCTTCATTAAAAACTTAAGAATGCTGCTATTATTTAATCCCATTTAAAAGATAACAAAACTGATGCAAAGTTTAATTATGTAAATTGCCCACAAAAGATCACAAAACCAGTCAAAACAGAGCCAAGATCCAAATTACTCAATATGGTCTAGAAGCCACTAATGATGGCTAAAATAAGCCATCATTCTACTGTAATATAATATTCACCAAGTTATGTGGTGTGTGTGCGTGTGTGTGTGTATCTCCATCCAATAGAGTAAGATTCAGTCCTTTAAAAAAATGAATGCAAGTTCTATGAATCAACTTGAGTGCATCTTAAAAAATTAATATCAAGCAGCAAATCAAATTGCACAACGATCTGTGTAACCACTCCTCACACAGCTGCTGTTTTGTGTAATCCCAGAGGGTGCCATTCACTTTGTGCTTCAAGGGCTGCGGTCTGCAAAGAACACAACAAAAATGGTGGCTCCTACCCGGAACTGCTGATTTCTTAGTCTATCTAGCACTAATGCCAAGATCCATATGTGGATTACTTCAATGACTTTTAATAGCTTCTTATTTCTGCCCTTGTAATCTTTTCCAACACAATACCAGAGAAATCCTCTTAAAAATTAAGCCAGATAATCTAACTCATCTGTGCAATACCTTCTTATATCGTTTCATCTCATTCAGGGTCAAATCAAAGTCTTTACAATGACTGGCAACATGCTAGAGAATATAGTTTTGCCTTACTTCATTGATCCTTATGTTTAATACTCTCCGCTGTCCATCCCAAAGCTGACACATTGGCCTCATTAACTCTTTCAACCAGAAGATCATACTCCTCAGGGTTATTCTGCTTCTTAAGTACACCTTCTATCCCAGGAATCTACAAAGAACATTCTTTCAGCTCATTCAAGTATTGCTGTTAGTGTCTCATTTTCACTATAATCCTTCCTGCTAACACTATTTAACTCGTCAGCCTAACCCCTTGCAGGCTGATTTTCTCCAGTGTACTTCTCACCACATAATACACTTTCTATTTTAACTATTTGTGGATCTGCCATTCATTCACTTCAATGTAAACAACACAAAAGTAGAGATTTTTGTCTCTATTGTTCACTAATATTTCCTAGTATCCAGAGGAGGTTGCTATACATTACTAATTAATACTGAATGAATAATATCAAGCGTTTATGTAAATTTAATAACAAATATAAAATAATTTTTTATTATTTCTTTGGATTTATATGTTAATGGAATACACACAAAAACTTGTGCTGTAAGTGTATCTATCAAATCCATTCTTCTGTATTATGATTTAATTTTTTTTGAGTTATATTTTTTTTTCCTGAGGAGTAAGTAAGAGAAAGAGTGTGGGATGGCACAGCAAAACCTGTCAGTGATCTAACAAGGGGTTGGTCTTAATACATTTATAGAATTGTTTCTTGAACCTTGGAATAAACAGTGGGCTATGATAATTGAGGTAAAAATACCATAATTGCATTGGAAGAGTATAAAAGGAGGCTTTCAGGAAACTCAGAGGAATTTCATTTTAATACAGCATATTATAATGGATTTGTTAGGTAAGACTAGAGAAACCATCAGATGATCATGCCCCTTTCATTAAAGTAACCAGGAGTATAATAATAAAATCTGAGTAAGATTCCTACCAAGTCATAAGGTCAAGCAGATGCAAAACCAGTCCATCATATAGTGGACTTGGGATATATATAATCAAGTCCAAGCAGATATGAGGGTACACATATGGGTGATCAAGACTCCCACTAACCTCAATAACACTAATGTCTTAGTGTTATTAGCTCACACATATACCCTCATGAGTAGTTTTCTTTGGTGAAGAAAATAAAATCTAGGTATGATGTATGGAAAACTCAATATGTTGCTGTGAACAAAAGATAGATACCCCATGTTGGGGTTAACTGAAAAACAGAATGAGGGGAAGTCATTCTAGTGGACTTGGACATACCTGGCCATAAACTTTTTGGCTAAATCTCTTTGACTGATGGTTCAGGAGCCTGAAGGAATAATATAGGACAACCAAGAAGAGAAAATTCTGTGATAGAAGGATGTGGATATACCTAGGTAAGTACAATGCCCACTAGGGAGCATATGCTGCAGAGGTAGTATTCAATAAACAGCAAGATGGACTGCCTCTCCTGTGGATGTTCCCTAGATTCTGACCTCAGCCATCCCAAGCATGTTCACAACAGCACATGAACACCATAGTCATAATATCAAGGACAGAAGCTATAACATGGACCTAACAGCATGAGCTTCTTTTGTTTAAGGTAGATCTACCATCTGCAGTTGCTAAATATCCAACCTGTCAGCAGTAGAGACCAACACTGAGTCCTTAATATAGTAGCATCTCTCAAGAAGACGAATCAGTCTCTCACTGGCAAGATGACACATGGGAAACCTTCCATCCTGAAGGGGATAGTAATTTCCAGATTGATTCATGTTATGCTAATGATTTAACTTACCCACACACTCTATACCAGCCCCACCAACTGAAGATACACAGACATCTGATTTAACAACATAAGAGCTCACATAACCTCACATCAGACCAAAAAGATCTCACACAACCGTACCTCAGACCAAAAGACTCATTTTAGACATGAAAATGAGCACTTGATCACAAAATCCTCTGGATGTATCTTAGACTGCAATCACTTGGAAACTCCTGGCCTGACAGCACCTTGGAATGGTTTCTACAAGGGTCAGATAATACCACGTTGGGTATGACATCCTAGGATTAGGGAATCCTCATTTAGGATTGATATATAAGTTAAACTAGTAGTCATTGCATAGTAAAATGTTCCCCACATATCCCCACAAAATTGGATCCATGAAACAGACATAGAATTGGAAGTGACCCCCGTCACCATCACTCTCTGTTTACTTTGGTTTTGTGCTTTACTTCTTTTAAAACTTTAGATTTGGCAGAATTACAAGAGCAAGATTCAAGAGGCAGAATGTTGTCTTCGGTGGACATAAGTTGCACCAAATTTAAGCAATGATATCACATGGTGATTTTGGAATTCTCATGCCAGTGCACTCATGCACAAAAAAAATAATCATTATATCTGTGGGGGTAATTGACTCTGAAAATCATGAAAAGGTAGGGTTGATATTAAATAACAGGGATAGGCACAAGTAGGTCTGAAAGTATGAGAATCTATTAGAGTGCCTGTTTGCATTCCCATACTGAGTAAAATGTAAAATTATAATAGCCTGAATAAGGGTCTTGGAAACACTACCAGGCAAGGCATCTACAACAGGAGATGTGTTGTCTTTTTTTTTTTTTAGAACGATTTATTTTTATTTCTTACATATTAATTTTAATAACTTATTTATATATAAAATAAAATAGTTCTACATGTGCAATATGTAGGGAAAATAACTTTTCTCAAAGGCTGTGTGATTAGTGCTTGTCTTATATGCTAAACTTCCTCATCTGCTTATAGCCCTTTTCATCCCCTTGAGGGAAACTCCACTGTCCTGCATCTTGATTATTGCTGTCGCTTAAATACTGAAACTTCCTGGTCCACTTTCCAGTTCTGTGGTTCCTAGTAAAAGTGGAGAGCTTAAGAGGTACACTGTCAATAGGTGCTATGATTTTCCAAAACCTGTAACACATATTCATCCAGTGTGGGGAAGACTCTCTATGATTACCAGAATGTTTTGTGCTTTGTTAGAGAGGAATCAGTATTATGAGAAGAGTGTCTGTCTTTAGTACCAGAAGTGATTATTACATTCATAAAAATGTGCAACATATTAGCACTGTATGGATGTCTTTCCTTTACTTTCATCACCTTGTAATAATTTTGAAAGATATCTGGCAGCCATTACAAAAAGAAGAGAGATTTGGGACTTCTTAAGAAATTTTTCATATTCCCCAAACATCTCAGATTTCCTTGTTCTATTGCACAGGAGTCTTCAATGAGATACTTAGCATTTTTAAAAGCTTTATTGAAATATAATTTATATATGGTAAAACACACTTATTGTGGTGGATAATTAAATTTAAGTATATTTACAGACTACATCACAATAATCTAATTTTAAATGATTTCCATCACCTCCAAAAAGCAACTCCACACCCATTTGTAATCACTTCCACTGCCACTCCCAGGCCTACTAGGCAGCCATTTAAGTCTACTTTTTATCTACTATAGACTTTCCTTTTCCAAACATTTCATGTAAATGAAATCATACAAAATGTACTATGTGTGGTCTTTTGCATCTGACTTCTTTCATTTGACATCATGTTTTGAGACCCACACTTGACACTTGCTTCGAAACAAGCAAGGACAATAAACTACACTAAAGTATAGAAAATGTGGTATAATGAAAAAGAAAAAAAATCAAATTTTTCTCCTTAAGGAAAATTTCATGGTGACACCAATATGAAGCACATGCCACTGTGAGATCCCAACTCAACATCTATCTCACCAAGAATTATTTCATTTTATTTTACGGAATATTTCTGAGACCTACAATCCCACTAATCACAAGTTAAAAACTTTGTTTTTATTTTAAAATTTTAAGAAATTAAACCTGGAAAATAGTTTAGAATCAAAGACCTTGAGAACTGACTGTACCCTAGAATATCTAAGTAACATAATTTACAAGTGAGGCAAAGGAAAATTACCTTTATCTACATGGAGTTTATGATACTGATGTGTGAAAGAGTGCTAAAAACTGTCAAAATTTTTCAAAATGCAGTACTTTCCAAGTTCCTTTTTGGTATTTTGCAGAAGAGTACAATTTTGTGTAATTTTTCCTAACAGTTATCAGAATGAGACTATTAAGTATGAAATCTAAAATGCATGAGAGGAAGTAAGACTATGAAAAAACATAAGGCATTTGTGCTGAAATCATGTACTCCTTTAAGATTTTTCCCCAAGTTAACTAACAGAATTAACTTAAAAAGTACCTTTGTTCTCTACCTTAGTTTCCCTCATGTATGCAACTAAAATTCCAAAAGAACTGGAGGGATATGTTCTGTTCTTTGGCCGTGCCCTGGATGGTATTAGCAATTCAGAGAGAATTGGTGTGTATAAGCCCAGACAGGAGAGGAAGAGCTGAAGGGAAGACTCAGTCTTGGCAGACTCTTGTGCCCAAGTATGTTTAAGCAGAGGCAAGGCACTGCTCTTGTGGGACCATGTGAATGAACTTGGGCATGTAACACATCTGCATGATTATGATAAATTACAGGTCTGTGACCTGGACTCTTTTTTCTTAGCCTCAGCCTTAAGATAGAAAACTGTAAGACATAGAGAACAGAAAGTCAGGAACAAGTAACAAAGTTAGCAAAAAGTATAATTGAATAAACATACAGTAACAAATTCAAATAGCATATATGAATTATACTGCATGGACTTTATGTATGCAAAAGTGTCAAATTGGCACATTTTCTTGTACCAAATGAAATTATAATAGGAATTGCCTTAAATAAATATGTGAAATTTAGTCATTGAGTTGTTTCCTATTATGCTTCAAGCAAAAATTTATACAAAAGCATAAAGTTAGAAAACTATAGCTGCCAGTTTTTAACCCAAGATTCCTGAAGATAAAGATTGGTTCTGTAAACCATTCATTTTTCATAGGCAAATACCATAATAAGAATTCACCATCTGTTAGGTAATAAATGCAGTATGCCACTTGGTTTTTTAAAAACAAAAACAAAAACAAATTTTTATCTCACTTTGAGAAATGTGGAAATCAGCCTTATAAACTGTCAAGTGTCTCTAAGCAGTGACTATGCCACTCTGAGCAAAAAGTTACCACATCTGTGTTAGAAATTACTAACGTAAAATGTGCTGGTTTTAACTGTTATTGTCTTGCTAATGAAGTCTGAAGAGCATGAACCAGATATTAAAAACTTTTTCTTCTGATAACAGAAGTGACAAGGGCAAACTTATGTGGCATACGGCTAGCGTGTTGAAAACAATTATTTGAACTGCATATAAATCTGTCATATACTCTGTCTCTCTGAAGGAAAAGGAGCAAGCAAATTAGAGGAGCCATTTCGATAACTAAATGTAAAATTTAATGTAAAATTTTGACTTTATTTTAGGCATTCTTCTTTCAACAAATATTTTATGAATGCCTGATATGTGGCACAGTAGTTTGGCAACGTGAATACAAAATGCCATATGTTTGAGTAACTTATATTCTAGTGTAGGAGATAGGCAAAAATTCATAAAATATTAGTACATAAAGTAGTGAAATAAGAAATTAAGTGGATCACTAAAAGCAAGAATGTCATACTATTAAAAGAAGTATGGATTAGGGATGGTTTCCCAAACAAAGGAAAATGTGGTAAGTTTTCAATAACTAAAGGCATCCCTTCAATCTAAAGGAATTACTTTTATTATTGAATTACATGTTTTCCAATTTCAGGTTAAAATGTCCTTTGTTTCATGAAACAAGGTTAAATATCAATAATAGTATTTTAATAGGCTTACAAGAAAGACTAAAATGTTAGCAACCTTCTTTCATCTTCCTTTTTTGTGTGTGTATAAAATTCAGGGCAATATTATTTGGCTTAGAGCATGTACACCAGTTAAAGCTAAAACTCACTGTGTCCCAAGAGACTTGGTAGTATGTAAGCACCTGGAAGAAAAGATTTCTGTGTTTGACTTGAAGTGTAAATCACTAAACACTTTAACCTTGTAGGGCTAAAGAAACATTGTAGCAGGAAATGTTTGCCCAGACTCTCAGAGTTCAGCAAAACACAAAAGGAGGGCTGGACTCAATCTGAAGACTTCAAAGAGTCTCCACTATCAAGGGTCATCATCAGCATTTCACTTCCAATTAGTGAGACATTGGGAAAATGGTAATGGCACATAACATCATCCTTAAAGTTCACCTCCATGGAGGCATCTAGCACAGAAACACAGCCCAGTCCTGGCTCTGCTGACTGAGATGGTAAATGACAACCAAGTCTAATTCATGAACATATGCAATTACACCTGCATTTTCCAAAGGTTGAGAAATTTTGTAAGCATTCAAGCTAACATACACGTATGATACAAGAGGACACGTGGAGATGGACCTTCCTTTAACAGGACCTTCTGAGGTTAAGACTGACAGTGGTGGAGGAGTTGGGATACCAGTAAGTCCCATTATAAACTACATTACAGACTTTCTCACCGTACTAAACACATTTTACACATTTTATGCAAATGTTTGCGCTTTGTCTTGCACTCCACTGAGAAAAATAGAAATAGTCATAAGAAAATACATTCATCTTTTAGAGAAATTATGAATCTACCCTGATTTCAACCCCTGCTCTCTGCCTTAACTCCTGTTACACGAAGTAGTTACTAAACATATAGCTCCCTCTCCTAACTTACCCATGACTTCCACAGACTTCATTTCTCCTTTCCATTATCATCAGGGTTTTAAGTCCTTAAGTCAGTCATTTCCCCTTAGAAATACATTCTTGGGGCACCTGGGTGGCTTAGTTGGTTAAGACTCTTGGTTTCGCCTCAGGTCATGATCTCAAGGTTGTGAAATCAAGCCCCTTGTCAGGCACAGTATGCAGGGCAGCGTCTGCTTGAAGATTCTCTCTCTCCTTCTCGACTTCTGTTCCTCCCCCCAGTTTTAGACCTCTTGCTATAGCTAAAATCTCTAAAAAAAAAAATAGAATTCCTGGAAATACAAATATTCTTTAGTTTCTCTACCATTACAAAAACCAAAACACAAATCAACTATAACCACATCTGCTTCCCACTTTTCTGATCTCTTTCACAAAATAAGCTATCTGAAGGGCAGCCTGCACTCATATTTTTCCCTATCTCACTCTCATTTCCCTAGTCCCAACTAAATCTATAATAAGGTTTTGGTGTTGTCCATTTCACTGAAATTTCTGTGTTTTAAGTCACCATCAACTTGAGTGAATATACTTCCCAGTTTTCATTGGGCAGCTTTGCTTTATACCTCTTGCTATAGCTAAAAGTGGCAAATAGGGGATAGATAAGATTCCTTTTCATTCTCAAAGCTTAATTGGACAATAAGTTATATATGTCACTCTACCTATGTTGTCATATAGAGTCCATTTTTTACTATAAATCATAGCAGCCAGGAAAGGTGATCTTGGGTTCTTTGAAATTTTTCTTTTCTTTCTTCCTGACATCTCATTATCCTGGTGGATCAGGTGCAGTAGTCCTTACCAAGTTTTCCTTTTGTGCCCCTCTATTTCCCACTTATTCGGTGAGGGACATGTAACCGTTTCTAGCTATAAAATGTGAGTCGCTTGCATATTTCAACAGTGAAAATCCAGATATGACTTCCTAGCCCTTTTCTTAATACAAAACTGGTATTTCAAATTGTACTTCTCTAAGATGTTTTAGCATCCATCACTGAGGTCCCAGTGTGACTTTATGGAGCATGGTCTCCTGCTGACTCAGGGAGGACATAAAATTAGAGTGAGAAATAAGCTTTTGTAATACTGAACACTGATTTTGAGTTGTTTGTCATAGAAATGTGCCCTGGCCTATTCTGAAGAATATACCTACCTTAATATTTTCTTATTCTCAATTTTCATCCTGGTTCTGCCTCAATTACTTGACATTAAATATATCACACTATCACATCAGTAGTTTCTATTTTCTTCCTAACATTTGTCATTACTTATTTATTTCTGTGATTGTTTAACCTCCAATTAGAATGCAAGCTTCATCAGAGTTTAAATGTATTTGCCTTATGCACCAATGGGTCACCAACTTCAGAACACTGCCTGTCACCAAGTAGTTACTTTCTGTTTTTGACTGAGCGAAAGAATATATTCTGGGTGAAGAAATCTGAGATATGTAATTCAACAAAATCTTTAAAATATTTCTATTTGTGTAGCTATATTTTGATAAAAAAACCTTTTTCTTTTGTTAAAAGATGTCCAGTCCTTGCAAATTGCATTAATGTGTCAATAATTTTCAGTTCAGAAAGACTCCTCCCGGGTGACCCAACGTGGATAATTTACTTAGACCACTTGTTTTTACTACTAGTTAACCATATTCAATGGCCTGAATATTTATATCCTCCTATAATTCATATGTTGTAATCCTAACTCCCAAAGATGATGGTATTAGAAGATGGGGCCTTTGAGTGGGCTTAAATCGTGGGGGTAGAGCCCTCATGAAGAATTCCTGCTATTAGGGATGCCTGGTGGCTCAGTCAGTTAAGTGTCTGCCTTCAGCTCAGGTCATAATCCCAGGGTCCTGGGATCACCCTCAAATAAATAAATGAAATCTTTATTTTAAAAAAATAATCCCTGCTTTTATAAAAGAAGCTCCAAAGAGATCCCTAGCCCCTTTCACCATGTGAGGACGTAGCAAGGGAGGTGCTGGCTATGAACCAGTAAGCTGAATCTCCCCAGAACATGACCAAGCCTGCACCCTGACCTTAGATGTCCCTCTAATACTGTGAGAAATACATTTCTGCTGTTCATAAGCCACCCAGTCTATGGTTCTTTATTAGAGCATTCCAAATGAACTAAAACACCATAATTACATAAAAGTGCCTTGAACGTGTATTTTCCAAGTTGCTAAGTATCTGGAAACATTTTCATCCTTTTCAATATTATTGACAAGCTGACTAAATGTAATATGGCTAGATAATAAGTCTTTTCTTTCAAATCACTGTAGACTGCTTCATTTGACTCTGCCATTTGCATGAGTAAAAAAAAGAGTGAAGCCAATCTGATATTTATTCTTTTTTCTTAATTTTTTAAAATATTTTTTTATTTTTTTAAGATTTTTTTTTATTTATTTGACAGACAGAGATCACAAGTAGGCAGAGAGACAGGCAGAGAGAGGAAGAAGCAGGCTCCCTGATGAGCAGAGAGCCTGATGAGGGGCTCAATCCCAGGACCCTGGGATCATGACCTGAGCTGAAGGCAGAGGCTTTAACCCACTGAGTCACCCAGGCACCCCTGATATTTATTCTTTAAACCAGACTTGTATCTTTAATATTCTTATTTTAAAAATATGTTTTAAGTTTTGAAAATTCAAAATATTTTTATCTAAATATGGATTTTTTTCATTAAGTTAGAGAAGAAATGATGCAAATGCTCAGGAATAAGAATAGGTTCTTTCATTAAAGATGAAACCTTTTTTCTTCTATTATCTTTTATATGCCCTCTCATCTCTTCTCAATTTAGAAACTATTATTCTGTACAAAACTGATACCCATTTCTCTTAACATCTTCCACATTTTATCTATCTATCATTTTCATTTGTTTTTATGGGAGAATCTTTGAATTTTTTCCTCATTCCATGACTCAGCTATTTATTTCAAGCAGCCATTTATTTTCCTAAATGTACTGGTTTTAACACAATTATATTTTTATTTATTTTTTTTAAGATTTTATTTATTTATTTGTCAGAGAGAGAGAGAGAGAGAGAGAGCACAGGCAGACAGAGTGGCAGGCAGAGGCAGAGGGAGAAGCAGGCTCCCTGCTGAGCAAGGAGCCCGATGTGGGACTCGATCCCAGGACGCTGGGATCATGACCTGAGCCGAAGGCAGCTGCTTAACCAACTGAGCCACCCAGGCATCCCAACACAATTATATTTTTAAATCCAAAATCCTTCTTTTTGATATTTTTAGACTTTGATATAAAGGCTTTATATATTGTAGCCTTGCAATTTTTAAAAAATGAATCAGGTGTCCTAAAATGTTATCATTTTTTAGTCAGTAAATCTGGGCTATTCAGAAAATGTTAATCTTATCCTTTTTCACCACAAATTATTTTCATACATTAATTAATGTTTTTTAACTCATAAGTATAGGAAAAAAAACCCTCACTTGCATGGAATTGACATCATGTTTTTTAAAAGTGATTTCTAACATACTATCTGTGATTTCTGTGTATGTCTATGCTCCTATCTTTCATAGTATATGCCAGTCAGGAAAATGGTATGGGAGATGCGGGTAGAGTGGCAATGAAAAAAAAAAAATCAAATGAAAAACAACAGCAAAAATTAAAAAAAGAAAACAGCTTAAAACTGAAGAGTTTTACCAGTCTCATTTGGAAATAATACCATATTAGTATTAGTAATACAAAGCATTTTATTGATTTTACTTCACTTTTCTGCTTATTTCCATAGAAATTTAGGATCCAGTGCCTCTTTACCAAATCTGATTTTCAGGTTACTGAGGTCATTTATGCAGAAGGGTTATCTAAGACCTCTTCAGAGTACTTAGACTCTGCACAAATCACACACATAAGAGAAAGGTCTTGTGTATGTCCACCAGCAGTCCTTTAAACTGTCATGACTTTACCACACTTATCTGTCAACCAGATGTTAATGGGAGGATAGTTCCTCTGCCCATCTCCAGACAAGCGGCCTTCTTCAAAAAAACAATGTTTTTTGGACCTTAGAGATTTAGCTCTTCAACAACTTATCTATGAGAGATCCCTCAAATTTTCAGTCCAGAAAAAAACTGTCTTCAGTCTAGTCATTTTCTTCTGTTTATATATTACGAATTTTTAAAAGAGCAGTGGTTCACCTGCTATTTTGTTCCCAAAGACATCATGATTTTCTTTACCTGCAGGCACGGTCATCCCACATATTTCAGTGACTTCTCCTTGCCCTCTTTGAATATCTACCCTATTTTAAAAGGTTGCCCCATTATGATACCCTCTTCCTTCATTTTTCTTCATATTTTCTTTTTTCTTCCACATGTGCATTTACTATTAGGCTTTTCTAACTTCCTCAGCATAAATTTAGAGTGGGAGACACTGTTCCACAGATTATTTAAATCTAGGGAGTACTGGGATCTAGTGCATGCCCGTGGGTACTGAGATACATGTAGTACAACTGGGAGTGAAAAATAACTATTTGAGATTCAGGCTCTCAATATGGACTGAGCTGTGATTCCCAGAACTCTGTAATTGTAAAAATGCAGCTAGTTTTTGCATCTAGTTTTTACAGCTTTCATCCTTCATCATACCCTTGGCTTTCATCCTTATGTCAGTGACTTTAAGGATTACATCACACAGGACATGGGGAATTTTTTCCCCAGTGGATCATGGAATCCTATGGCAGCTTTACAAAACATAGGAATAACCATTTATAAATGAACCTTGATGACATCAAGAAAGTCTACATGAGCTTAAGGAAATTTAAAATATGAGAGCTTCTCGAGCCTCAGAAAATGTAGGTGGGCCTGGCATGGAAGTGGTGTTATGCAGAGGCTGGGACAACCTCACACAACCACACAGTCAGCAAGGCACAGGTGCACTTTTGGAATGTTCTGACTTCAGGTTGGTCACTTCAGCCCTGGGTGCAGTCTGGGGTCCAGGCCAGCTGGCAGAAAGGACAAAGATTCCATCACGGGAAAGAATTTTCCAAACAAGGCCTTTCATTAAAATGATAAAGTAAATATTTGCAGGCTTAAGGTTGTATTTTCCAGCAGGTATATAGTTTCTAAACTGCAATTAAGTTCTATCTATAATGAACACAAAGAATCCAACAGAAAAACGGGCAAGAGACTTAAACAGGTATTTCACAAATGAAGAAATATAGTCAATAGATATATTTTAAAATGTTTACTATTATTGGTGGTCAAGAAAATACAAATCAAGACCACAATAAGATAAAATTCTAGATATATTTTTTAAAAGGTTGTTTTTTTTTCAGATTTTATTTATTTATTTGACAGAGAGAGACACAGAGAAAGAGGAAACACAAGCAGGGGAAGCAAGAGAGGGAGAAGCAGGCTTTCCCCCGAGCAAGGAGCTGGATGTGGACCTCGATCCCAGGACTCTGGGATCATGACCTGAGCCGAAGGCAGCTGCTTAATGACTAAGTCCACCCAGGCGCCCTATGCATATTAATTGGAAAAAAAATTAAAATCTTGTGTGGTTCAGTCCATTAAGCATCTGCCTTCGTCTCAGGTCATGATCCCAGGGTCCTGGGATCGAGTCCCACATCAGGCTCCCTCCTCAGTGGGGAGACTGCTTCTCCCTCTCCCCCTGCTCATGCTCTCTCTCCGTCTCTGTGTTAAATAAATAAAATCTTTAAAAAAATTTAAAATCCAAATAATTGACATATTATTTAAGAAATAAATCAACAACAACAAAGAAAAAGAAGAGGACAAAAGAACAGACTCTTAACTACAGAGAACAAACTGATGGTTACCAAAGGGGAGGTAGGTGGGGAATGGGTGACACAGGTGAAAGGAATTAAAGATACACTGATCATGATGACCACTGAGTGACGTATAGAATTGATGAAACATTATATACCTGAAACTAATATAACACTATATGTTTGCCATACTGGAATTAAAATTTTTAAAAAGTAATGCTAAATAAACTGGACCAACTCACAGTTCTATCAGCAAGCCGCATATCATGGTTTATAACTATGTCCTTAACGTTAAGGACAGTAAACATACAATGTTTATGCATCTTATTTTTTCCTCATATGAGTGAAATCATATGGTATTTGTGTTTTTCTGACTTATTTCACTTAGCATTATATTCTCTAGCTCAATCCATGTTGTTGCAAGTGCCAAGATTTCATTCTTTTTATGGCTGAGTAATATTCCATTACACACGTGTGTGTGTGTGTGTGTGCGCACTCGCGCGCGTGCGTGTGTGTGTATTCTACCTTTTCCTTAGCCATTCATCTATCAATGGACACTTGGGCTGCTTTCATTTTTGGCTAATGTAAATAATGCTGCAATAAACAGGGGTGGATATATCTTCTTTGAATTAGTGTTTTTGTATTCTTTGGGTAAATACCCAGAAGTGGAATTACTGAATCATATGCCAATTCTATTTTTATAGAATTATTAATTTTTTTAGAAACCTACACTGTTTTCCACAATAGCCACACAATTTTGCATTCCCACGAAAAGTGCACAAAGATTCCTTTTTTCTACATCCTTGCTAACACTTGCTTCTTGAGTTTTTTATTTTAGCCATTCAAACAGGTGTGAGGGGATAACTTATTGTAGTTTTCATTTGCATTTCCTTGGTGATAAGTGATGTTATCTTTTCATGTGTCTGTTAGCCATCTGGATGCCTTCTTTGAAGAAATGTCTCTTCACGTCTTCTGCCCATTTTAAATTGGGTTATTTGTTTTTGAGTATTGAGTTTTAGAAGTACTTCATACATTTTAGATACTAGCCCTTTATCAGATATGTCAAATTATAAATATATTCTCCCACTCAATAGGTTGTTCTTTAGTTTTATTGATTGTCTCCTTCACTGTGTAGAAGCTTTTTATTTTGATGTAATCCCAATAGTTTACTTTTGCTTTTCTTTCTCTTGCTTCAGGAAACATAGCTAGGAAAATGTTGCTATGACCAATGTCAGAAAAATTACTGCCTGTGATTTTTATGGTTTTAGCTTTCATATTTAGGTCTCTAATTCATTTTGGGTTTATTTTTGTGTATAGTGAAAAGAAGAGGTCCAGTTTCAGCCTTGTGCAGGTAGCTGTCCAGTTTTCCCAGCACCGCTCCTTGAAGAGACTTTTTCTCAGTGTATATTCCTTCCTCCCTTGTCAAAGATTATTTGACCATATAATTGTAGGTTTAATTCGGTTTTCTGTTCTATTCCATTGATCTATGTGTCTGTTTTTCATGCCAGTAACATATTGCTTTAATTACTATCACTTTGTAATATAACTTGAAATCTAGAATTGTGATACCTCCAATTTTGTTTTTCTTTTCCAAGATTGCTTTGCCTATTCAGGATCCTTTCTGGTTCCATACATATTTTAGGATTGTTTGTTCTAGTTCTTTGAAAAATGATGTTGGTATTCTGATAGGGATTGCATTCAATCTGTACATTGGTTTGGGTGTAATGGACATCTTCACAATATTTGTTCTTTCAACCCATGAGCAGAGAATATCTTTCCATTTGTTTGTGTCATCTTCAATTTCTCTCATCAGTGTTTTATAGTTCTCAGAATACAGATCTTTCACCTTCTTGGTTAAATTTATTCCTAGGTATTTTATTCTTTTTGATGGGACTGGTTTCTTAATTTCTCTTTCTGCTGCTTAATTATTAGTGTGTAAAAATGCAACAGATTTCTGTATATTGATTATTTTTCCTGGGATATTAATGAACTCATTTATCAGTTCTAGTAGTTTTAGTGCAGTCCTTAGAGTTTTCTAAATACAGTATTTTAACATCTGCAAATAATGAAAATTTTACCTTTTCCTTATAATATGGATGTCTTTTATTTCTTGTTCCTATTTGAATGCTGTGGCTAGGACTTCCAGTAGTATGTTCAATTAAGGGATAAGAGGGAACATCCTTGTCTTGTTCCTGATCTTAGGGGGAAGGCTCGGTTTTTTTCCCATTGAGTATGATGTTTACTGTGGGTTTTTTTTAGATGGCCCATATTATATTGAGATATATTCCCTCTGGACCTGTACTTTTGATGGTTTTTTTTTTTATCAAGAATGAATGTTTTACTTTGTCAGATGCTTTTTCTGCATCTATTGAAATGATTATGTGGTTTTATCCTTTCTCTTGATGTGACATATCATGTTGACTGACTTGAAAATATTGAAGCACACTTGTATCCTGGGAATAAATTCCACATGATCATGGCCCATGATTTTTTAAAATGTATTATTAGGTTTGGTTTGCTCATATTTTGTTAAAGATTTTTGCATCTATGATCATCAGAGATATTGGCCTGTTGTCCTTTAAAAACCTGGTAGCTTTACCTGGTCTTGGTATGAGGGCAATATTAGCCTCATGGAAGCTTTTTCTCCTCTTTATTTTTTGGAATAGTATGAGAAGGATAGGTATTAACTCTTCTTTAAATGTTGGTAAAATTAGGGGCACCTGGGTGGCTCAGTTGGTTAAGTGCCCAACTCTTGATTTCAGCTCAGGTCATGATCTAAGGATTGTGAGATCAAGCCCCAATCAGGCTCCACACTCAGTGGGAAATCTGCTTGAGATTCTCTATTTCCCTTGTCCACTGCCCCTCCCCAACTCATGCTCACTCTCTCTTAATAAATAAAATCTTTTCAAAAAAATTTTTTTGGTAAAATTCATCTGGTCCTAGACTTTTGATTGTTGGGAGTTTTTTAATTATTGATTCATTGTTCATAGTTAGTTTGTTTTTCTATTTCTTACTGATTCAGTTATCAGAGGTTTATGTTTCTAAGAATTTATCCATTTCTTCTAGGTTGTCCAATTTGTTGACATATAATATTTCATAATATTCTCTTAGAATACTTTGTATTTCTGTGGTATCAGTTATTTTTCCTCTTTCATATCTGATTTTGATTTCTCTTTGTTTTTCACTTTTATTATGAGTTTGACTAAAGGTTTAGCAACTTTGTTGATATTTTCAAAGAATGAGCTCCTGGTTTCATTGATTTATTTTTCTTTTTTATTTTCTATTTCATTTATTTCTGCTCCAATCTTTATTATTTCCTTCCTGCTACTGCTTTGGGGTTTTGTTTATTCTTCTTTTCCTGGTTCCTTTAGATTTAACATTACTGGGTTCATTTGAACTTTTTTGGCTCCTTGAGGCAGGCCTATATTGCTATATAACATTTCACCTTAGAATCATGTTTGCTGTATCCCAAAGATTTTGGACTATTTTGTCTTCATTTCCATTTGTCTCCATATATTTTTTTTATTACCTCTCTGATTTCTTCGTTGACCCATTCATTGTTTAGTAGCATGTCATTTAACCTCCATTTATTTGTGTTCTCTCTAGATTTTTTTTTTCTTGTGGTTGATTTCTAGTTTCATAGCATTGTAATCAGAAAAAAATACATGGCATTACTTCAATCTTTTTGAATTTGTTGAGATTTGTTTTGTGGCCTAATATGTGATCTGTTCTACATAATGTTCCATGTGAACTTGAAAACAATGGATATTCTACTATTTTAGGATGGAATGTTTTTGATATATCTGTAAGATCCATCTGGGCCAATGTGTCATTTGGATCTAGATATCAGCTTCCCTCTGCGAATTTGGGATGCTTTCAGCCATTATTCCTTCAAATAATTTTCTGCTCCCTTTTCTCGATTTTCTACTTCTGGGATCCCTATAATGTGAATGTTATTATGCTTGATGGTATTGCTGAGTTCCCTAAGTCTATTTTCATTTATTATTATTTTTTTCTCTCTCCAGTTGAGCTTGGTTGCTTTCCATTACTCTGTCCTGCAGGTGGCTGGTCCATTCTTCAGCTTCAGTGTATTTTTTTAAACAATTTTTTAAGGATTTTATTTATTTATTTGAGACAGAATGATACAGAGAGAGAGAGAGAGTATGAGCAGGCAGAGAGGCAGAGGGAGAGGGAGAAGCAGACTCCCTTCTGAGCCAGGAGCCCAATGCAGGGCTGGATCCCAGGACTCTGGGATCATGAGCTGAGCCAAAGGCAGATGCTTAACCATCTGAGCCACCCAGACTCCCCTAGTGTATTTTTTTAAGAAGATTCTATTATTTATTTTAGAGTGAGAGAGAAAGAGCATAGGCATTCAAGTGGGGAGGAGGGGAGGAAGAAGAAGAGGGAGGGAAACTCTTGAGCTGGTTCCATGCTGAGTGTGGAGCCTAAACCAGTGCTTAATCTCACAACACTGAGATCATGACCTGAGTTGAAACTAAGAGTTGGATACTTAACCAACTGAGCCACTAACGCATCCCCCCCACCCCAAATGTACTTTTAATTGCAGTTATTGAGTTCTTCATCTCTGATCGGCTCTTTTTATATTTTCTATCTCTTTGTTGAGGGTCTTCCACTCTTTTCTCAAGTCTAATAAGTATCTTTACATCCACGACTTTAAATTCTCTATGAGGTATACTACTCATTTTCATTTTTTTAGCTCTTTTGCTATGATTTTGTCCTGTTCTTTCATTCCTCTATCTCCTCACTTTGTCGAGCTCACTATATCTATTTATATGTAATAGGAAGGTCAGCTATGTCTCCTGCTCTTGAAAGTTGTAAGAAGAGGTCCTGTAGTGCCCTGCGGTACAATGTCCTCTGTTCACCAGAACCTGGCACTTTAAGGGTTTCTTCTATGGATGTTGTTTGCACTCTGTCATGGTTGAGCCACTTTTGCCTTCCCAACAATCATCTGTGATGGCTCTCTTTGCCTGTTGTGGGCAGGATTCAGTCCCTGTGTGGTTAGTGGGTCAGTCTGGGACCACTTCAGGCTTGAATTGAGTCAGACCAAGCATTTGCCAGAGATGAAAGAGCACCAATCTTCAAGACACATATTTCCTTTGTATTGGCCCTTGAGAAGATTTCCTTGGAGGACAGGACCTGCAGTGAGACCTAATGTGTGCCCTCAGCCCACTGCTGAGGCCTCAGTTAGACTAGTGTATTCTCCTCTCCCTGGGGCAGTCATCACTTTGGAGTGCTGCTGTTCCCTTTCTGGGTTTCTTGCACACTGCCAGTCTTACGGCACTGCTTTGGATGGGCTCCAGCCAAGGGCATATCAGAGGGGGCAGGTTGTATCAGAATGTGGGGACAGGGCATGCTGTTAGCAAGTTTCCTAGCAAGTGTTAGCACTGTTCTGGTTCCTGCAGGTGTCCATGTGATTAGGCTGGGAGGCGTGCAGGAGGACAAGGGCACCCACCATCTTTTATGATCCTGGAGAAGTCTGCCAAGGGTTCCAGCCCTGCTAGCACATGCTCTGAGATTAGTACACAAATCTCCCTCCCATATAGCCCAGGCATTTTTAAACTGCTTCTTCTATTTTGTGTCTCCATGGGACTGTTTGTTGCACTGTCTCTTTAGGGGGCAGGGACTCAGTATCCTTTTGACTTCCAGGCTCTCCCATAGCCAAGCTTACTGATTTTTTAAAGTTCTAGGTGTTAAGCCCCACTGATTTGGGGGCCACTCTGGTTTTCAAAGCCATATCTTCCCTGTGTGGGTTCCACATGTGAGGGACATCTGGCATGGGGATCTGCTCCTCTCCCTTCTCCACCTGCTATAGCACCCCCTCCTATGGGCAGTCCTGCAGGTCCATTTAGCTCCTCAGCGCCTCTCTACCCTCCCTACCCTCTTCCATGTGGCCTCTTCTCTACGTTTAGCTGTAGAGTCTGTTCTGCCAGTCCTTGGGTCATATTCTGGGTTATTTACACTGATATGGGTGTTATTTAGGGGTATCCATGGGATGAGGTGAGCTTAGGGTCCTCCTACCCCATCATCTCCTCCGGAAGTCTTACCATTATATTTTAAAGATAATTGTTCCATATTTCATACTCTACTCTTCAGCAATTCTGTCTTACATAGTAGCAAAAGAGGATTGTGTAATAAAGTCCTTAGTCATCAACCTTTCTGAATTATTGACAGCCTTACATATTCCATATATATGCCCCTTGGTTATTTTAAGTATTGAAAATAATTTCTCAGGACACTTAAGCAACTCAGTCAGTTAAGCATCTGCCTTTGGCTCAGGCCATGATCCCAGGGTCCTGGGACTGAGCCCCACATCGGACTCCTTGCTCCTTGGGGAACCTGCTTCTCCCTCTGCCTGTGGCTTCCTCTGCTTGTGCTCTCTCTCTCTGACAAATGAATAAATAAAATCTTAAAAAAAAAAAAAAGAAAATAAATTCTCACACTCCATACCTCACATTTACACTCATTTAATTGTTTCTCTAATGAGCAAACATCTTTAATGTAATAAAATGTATGATTTTTATGGGTAAGGCATTTTAGGTCCTTTTTTTTTTAAAGATTTTATTTATTTATATGACAGAGCTCACAGGTAGGCAGAGAGGCAGCCAGAGAGAGAGAGGAAGGGAAGCAGGCTCCCTGCTGAGCAGAGAGCCTGATGTGGGGCTCGATCCCAGGACTCTGGGATCATGACCTGAGCCAAAGGCTGAGGCTTTAACCCACTGAGCCACCCAGGCATCCCTAGCCATTTTAGGTCCTTTTAAAGAAATGTCTACTTATCTAAGATAATGACGATATTATATATGTAACATGTAATTATGCAACTTTTAACTGACATGATTTGAAATAAATTATAAATAATTATGGTTTTATTTGTCATCTAGATCTACACTCTACCAAGATATATTCAAGGTATCATGAGAAATAAGGATCAAAATTCATTTTTATATGAATATTTAATTGATAGAGGACTATGTTAAATAAAACTTCCTTTAGCTATATACATATTCTTTCAGTCCGCTGAAAGTAATGCTGAAGTAAGAGTACATATTATTTTCTATTCTTGCAGTATTCTTTGAGTAACCTTCAGATTATTGTGTGCATGTGTGTGTGTATATATAGTATAGTGTGTGTATATATATAGTATGTGTGTATATACATGTGTGTATAGATATATACACACATACTATATATTTATACTGTACATATAAATATATATATATTTAAGATTTTATTATATATTTATATATAATAAATATTTAAGATATATATATATATTTAAGATTTTATATATTTTATTTGACAGAGAGAGAGAGACAGAGAGCACAAGCAGGGAGCAGCAGAGGGAGAGGGAGAAGTAGGCTCTTAGCTGAGCAGGGAGCCCAATGCAGGGCTCAATCCCAGGACCCTAGGATCATGACCTGAGCCAAAGGTAGATGCTTAACTGACTGAGGCACCCAAGGCACCCTGAGATTACAATATATTTTATTTTCATTAAAGTGTAATATATATTAGAACCTTTACTTTTAGGACTTTCAGAACTTCAGAAATTTTAAAGTGTTTCAATAATTTAATTCCACTTACTTCCTCCCACCTGTTTTACTTTTTCATTTAATTTAATTTTATGCAATATTTTATCTAATTAAGTAATATAAAAGACCTTGTTTAATATAATTATCTTAAATTGTCTAATATATTCCATTGTTCTCAATTTTTTATCCTTTTCCCATCTTGTAATTGTTTCATACACAGTATCTTTTTCTTACAAGTAAGCCTGTAAATATGTGTTATTTTCCCCGTTTTTTTTTCTCCTTGAAAAATCCATATTTAACTTTTAAGGGATTATTTTCTATATTAGTTCCTACATATTCATGCCTGCCTTTCAGTTAGAAACATGTTTCTCTCAGATACTCTGCCTATTTCATTATAGTAAAAATTACAATGTATTCAATTATGTGTTTTCACAACTGTCTTCTCCCTAGGTATTTAAAGGCAAGGAATGTATGTTTCATATTTGTAATTCTAGTATCCTACACATTCTAATTACTCAGTAAATATTAGTTAAATCGACAAGGAAATTAACTCTTTGGCAAAGATAATATCCAACACTCTACAAAACAAGTTATCAACCAAAATACTATTTTAGCTCAACTCCCTTCTCTTGAGGGAAATTGGGGGGGGAGATCAACCATGAGAGACTATGGACTCTGAAAAACCACCTGAGGGTTTTGAAGGGGCAGGAGGTGGGAGGTTGGGGGAGCCAGGTGATGGGTATTATAGAGGGCACGCATTGCATGGAGCACTGGGTGTGTTGTAAAACTATGAATTCTGTTAAGCTGAAAAGAAATGAAATTTAAAAAAATGATTGAAAAAAAAATACTATTTTAGCACTCCACCCAAAATTCCAGATTGCAAAGAAGCAGTAAAATATGTCCCATAAGCAGGAGAAAGCATCAATACAAATAGACAAATAATGAAATTAGCTGACAAGAATTTAAGCCAGCTACTCTCAAAATTATATTTAATTACTTAAAGCAAAACATAAACATAATGAGCTGAGCAATAAATAGTATTAAAATATAACATTTCTGGAGACAGTATTTTTAGTGAAAAACACACTGAATGAGATGATTGGCAGATAAAAAATGGCAAAAGAAAGAAGAAATCAGCATACTTGATGGCAAACCAATGTCAACTACTCAAAATGAAACACAAAGGAGAAAGGAAAAGACTGAAAAATAATGATCAGATCATCAGAAATGTAGAGGATAATATCAATCCATCTGTAGAAGAAGAAGTTGGTCAGTACAGGGAACAGAAAAATATTTGAAGAATAAAAGGGCCAAATATTTTCAAAATTTGTCCAAAACAATTTAAAGCCACAAATACAAGAGACTCAGTAACTCCAAAGACAAATAAATATACCAGAAACCAAATCAAGACGCATAATATTCATATGGCTAAAATCAGTAATCAACTTTTAGAGGGAAGGAACACATTTCATACTGAGCACCACTATTGAAGACTTCCTCAGATTTCTTTTCTGAATTTAGGTAAACTAACAGATAAAAGTGCAGAAAGAGAAAAGGAAATCAAAACTCCTGGCTCAAAATGTTGGGAGTTCCCCAGGTTTAACCCAAAACTGGACCCTATATATGGGGGGCAAGGAGAGACAGAACAAAGAGGCAGGTTTAATCAACAAGGGAACTTACAAAGTCTTGTCTTGGACAGCCACAAGATGAGTATATCTCTGGATCCTCCAGCCAGAATCTTAAGTTGATATAGAGGCCTTAAACGAGTTCATTTATTTTTATCATCCAAATGGTTCCAACAATATCTTTCTTTCTCAAGACTACAACCTTGAAACAGCTCCTAGTACAGGAATGGTGGGCAAGTACATGCACTCCAAGGACTGGAGTTGGAGGGAGGAGTTTATGATTGACTGGGTCCAACTCAAGGGTCAAGTAGCAGTCATGTCTTCTTCATCTTTTCCAACAATCAACTTAGAATTCTACGTCCAGTGAAAATGTCAAAAATGAAAACAAAATACAGAATTTTTAAGAAAAAGCAGGAAAAAATGTCACACCATTAGATCTGCATGATGAGAAATGGTATAAGAACTTCTTCCATGCAGAAAGAAAATATCAGATATATATTTAGATCTACACAAATCAATGAAGTGTGCCAAAAAGTGTTCAGACATTTTTGTTAAGATGTTATGAATGTTAAGAATGACAGCAGTTAGCACATTTTGAACACAACATACATGGAGATATTAACAGTTTAGAATAAAGATAAGCCAAACTTTTCATGAACTGAGCCTTGTTGTAAGCAAATTTCAAAGCAGGAATGTGTTTCTTTACCAGAAGCAACGGGGAAAAGAAACAGACAACAATGTGCCACAGTGTAATTCTCTAAGGATTCCATGAGTTTTAGCAACCATCAGAAAAAGCCATCACGGGGTGCCTGGGTGGCTCAGATATTAAGAGTCTGCCTTCGGCTTAGGTCATGATCCCAGGGTCCTGGGATCAATTTCTGCATTGGACTCCCTGCAGGCTCCCACTCCCCCTGCTTCTGTTTCCTCTCTCCCTGTGTCTCTTTCTGTCAAATAAATAAATAAAATCTTAAAAAAAAAAAAAGCCATCACTTTCTCCCTTTCCCCTTCCACTTGACTCCATGTTGACATAATTCTAGTCTTAGACAAGCAAATCCTACAAATGATCACCATGTTAGCCTTAGCTGAATACTCTTGTTAAATAGCTGAAGACTCTTGTTAATGAATCTGAGATTAGGGTCATATTAGGAGAAACTTAAGGTAAACTCTAATACTACCTCTAAGATTATCTGATTTCTTTCTAATTAAATCTATATACATAAGACATCTTCTTTTAAAATTAATACAATGGCTTATGTTTACTATAGAAAAGAATTAGTTTTAGAACTCAATATATTTTTTAAAGATTTTATTTATTTATTTGAGAGAGAGGCAGTGAGAGAGTATGAGCGAGGAGAAGGTCAGAGGGAGAAGCAGACTCCCCATGGAGCTGGGAGCCCGATGCGGGACTCGATTCCGGGTCTCCGGGATCATGACCTGAGCCGAAGGCAGTCGTCCAACCAACTGAGCCACCCAGGCGTCCCATAGAACTCAATATTTTTTATAAGAAAAATATTTTCTACCGTTCCTCTAAGAAGAAACATAAGGATTTGTTAATGTACATTTTTGCTCATTTTCCATAATTTATTAGTAACTTAACTTTACATATCCTGAATTGAAATTATAAACATGAGACATCTCATACCTTTACTGATACCAAGCTTTTATTTCCTTATTTCCCGAGGACCAAAATACAAAACATAGAGCGTATCTGTGCATGCAAAACAGTTTATGAAGCATTTATGACTACTCCTACTTCTGAAGACATTACTCTATTTATTTGGCTAACTCCGAGGGTTCATTCTTTGGCACTTTTCTGTTTTGGTTTTTTTAAACTTTTTTGCCAATTTAGCTTCTTTCACTGTCATATTGGGAATAAAAATAAATAGTTTTTGCCTTTCTTTTCAAATATTTTGAATAATATTTAATAAAAATAGCACTTTTCCTGAAATACAAAGTATTACATTGATCTTTCCAGTGTCATCAGTGATTAATGTTTTTATTTTATACATTTGAACATGATGTTCTTAATCAAACTTAAGAAAATGTTTTTTATAAGCTTGTGAGGAAATATGTTTTCACAAAATATCTTTTAAGTTATGTAACTTATGGCTCACTGACAACCAACCAAAAGAGAAACAAAACAAAACTGCAGAAAATGCGGTAGAACTTTTCTTGTTGCTTTGTTCTGGTTTTACACCCCAATAGAGAACAACTTAGAGCATGAGGATCTAAAGTCATCATCAGTAGCCCCTCCCAGAGACTGACTTATATATTTAGTATTGACTACAAAACTTAAAACTGATAGATAAAGATGGAGACATATGTAGGGAGAGGGGGGCAGGTGGCGGGGGGGAGAAAAGAGAGATAGAGAGAGAATAACCATTAAATGAATTACAGTTGACCACTGAACTACTGACCCTTGACATCACACAGTGGAAAATCTGCATATAACTTTTGATCACCCCAAAAGTTAACTAATAGTCCTTGACTGGAAGCCTTACGGATAAACAGTTAAAATATTTTGCATGTTATATGTATTATATATTATATTCCTATAATAAAATAAGCTAGAGGAAAGATAATATTAAGAAAATCATAAAGAGGAGAAAATACATTTATAGTATTGTGCTATAGTTACTGAAAAGAAAATCCATGTATAAATGGACCCATGTGGTTCAAACCCATGTTACTCAGGAGTCAACTATACTAGCAAAACTTACAACAAGGACAGTATAACAAATAGAAAAATCAATAGAGGCAGTGGTGGAAGGGATGTAAATTGATCTTTAGTAATTTAGTAAAAAAAGGACTAGGTAAATGACCAGAATAGCCAAATTAGTACACCACATAAAATATCAAATATTGCCTCATTCTATGGCAAAGAGAATATGACAATTGAAATGGCATCTTTTGTTTTGATATTTTTGAGTTTGAAATATGTAGTCCACACTACTAAAGAAGGAATATACTCTCATTATTAAACTAAGTGCAAATCACCTCATAATCTTGGAATTTCAGACTTTTTTTTTAAAGATCATTTATTTATTTTAGAGAGAGAGAGAGCAAGTACAAGAGGGAGGGGCAGAGGGAGAAGGAGGGAGAATCTCAAGCAGACTCTGTGCTGAGTGTGGAGACAGACATGGGGCTGGATCTCATGACTCTGAGATCACCACTTGAGCCAGAAACCAAAAGTCAGATGCTTAACCGAATGCACCAACCAGGTGCTCCCAGACTTTTCTAATATCCCTACTCACTCTAAGCCAATTTTCACTACAAATCAGTCCATTATTGAAACAAGATGTCTATTTTCTTATAAACCAATAACTAGTATATATAGTAGTAAACATTATATTTTAGCTTGTTATTTTAAATTTAAATCTTTGAAGACACATTTCAGGAAAATTACATTTCCCCCTATTTTATGCTAGACTGTTATAATATCCTCAATTTTAATAACTGTGTTATTTTATAACATTTAAAGACAACTTCATGTCAAAAGCAACAGTTACTCTTCTGTTGTTCAACCATGTCTTAATGTGAATTCAAGAAGCATTTACTTTTAATCCATACCAACTTTAAATAGTTCTTATTAATGTGAAGTACCATATCAGGACATCAAACTGGAGAAGTAAAATGAAATTATTATTAATCATGTGGGTCTTTTTTTAATTACATCGTTACTTATTTCATTGTCTTTTAAAAATATGTCAGTCCAAATTTCAAGAATAAATGACAAATTCCTCAGAGTTGCTAATTCTCTTCATTATTTTTAATAAAGTCAGTGATCATTTATAAATAAACCATTAGATCAAAACTTAATCAAATCAGTAGCAGTCTACTAATTTGCAAGTGTTGGCAAATATTAGCCAGTTGATGGACTTTTGTTAACTTTATTGGGAAAATATATTTGCTGCCTTTTTAACTAATACCAATATGCATATTTCAAAAAGTATTCTCTGTAACTAGGTTAAATCAGCAAATATTTGATCAAGGTTGTGGAGTTACTTATAGATCTGCTTTAAATATTTTGGTTCATATAATGTGAATATTAGCACCTTGAAATATCCCTGCTTTTTGAAGTAATTTATACCCACACCCTCACCTCTTACACCTGCATCAAGAGGAATGAGACGGAAGTTGACTTTTTTGTCTGTCTTTTCTTGGGTAAGCTTAGGAGTTTATTTTATGAGAAAAATCTAAGTCGCTTAGGAGTTTATTTTATGAGAAAAATCTAAGTCTTAGTTTTACTATTCATAAAGTAAAGGGTTATATTGTATGGTTTTTCTCATTTTTTGATTTAGTGACTAATCTACTAAGTCATACATTCTTCTCATTGAAAAATGAATGATGACATGTGAATGATGACACACTGCTTTTTCCTGTCTGATTTTGAAAACACTTCCTATTATAATAATGTCTTTATATGTACAATAAAATTAAACATGGACTAAGTAACAGGTTATTCTGAATTATGGAACTATATATCTATCAGGGAATCCTAGTGATATCATAAAACATAAAAGTATGTTTTATTTTTATATACTCACTATGACAAAAAGATTAAATTATGGCTCAATAATTCATGTTTTCTGGCTCATATCATTCTAGCAACATGCAATTATCAGATTTATTTTTAACATAGTTTTGGCTTCTTTTTTAATTTTATGAATGCTATAATCCACTATTTTTATATATGGAGGTCCTATAACTATATACTAGAATATAACATTCCTACTCATCTGCCAAGGTTTACAATGCATGTAAAATAAATATGTGCTGTGGGGAGGGATGAATTTGGTTGGTAGGCTCAAAAAGATAGAAGGAAGGAGCATAATTCAAAAATTGAATTCATGGCTAAATGAATATCTCCAATAGTTTCATTCAAATTATATCCCACTGGATTGTGAAGGCAGTTTGAATTAAAATTAAAATAACAAAAAACAGATTTTTTTCAATGACCAGAAAATGAATTATACAGATTCATTTTAGAAATCTGATTTCCCCTAGAGCATACCATAACATACAAAAATAAAATAATAATGCAATTCAACATTGGTATCTAGAAGTCACTGGGTATATTATTAAGCTTAATTACCTGCTGGTGATTACTTGCTTTCTGGTAAAGAAGCATGTAGTATGGTTACCAAAATATATATATACCTCATCTGGAACTCACTTAAGACAGGTCAAGAATGTAATCAAATGTAAATTCAGCTTAGGGTCAAACTGAAATCCCAGTTATATAAGAAAAAAGAAAAAAGTTCTAAAAAATAAACTCATTTTTGAGCTTCCTAAAACTATTTTTAAAAACTCATATTGTAAGCAAATAGACTAATACCTTTATTTTTGTACACTTATCAGTGTCTAACTTCAACAATTTACTAAATCTTCATATAAATTGATAAACCCATTATTAAAACAGCAGTAAATAATCCCTGTATCACATAAATAATGTACTCATTGTACCAAATTCACAAACACTTTAGCATCATTATTGGTCGTAATTAGAAGTTTAATATATGCACAAGTGATATATTTCCATTCTTTTCCCATATCAAAATTGACTAGATCAAAAATAACAATGATCATTCATCAGAAGATACTTTTAAGAGGGACTGAAAAGAAAAGCTACCAAGTGGGAAAAGATACATAATACAATATATAACTCCAGCAAAGCACTTAAATTAGTAACAGAACACAGAACCACTGCCATCCCCTAACTGGACAAAATCCTACAAACTACACTTTAGAAAAAAGGAGGACATCCCAGAGTAATTAAACATATGAAAATGTCCTCAACATTATCAGTGTTCGAGGTATTGACAATGAAAACCACAGTGAGATACCAAAAGCAACATCCAGGCAGAACCTATCAGATGTTAGCAAAATGAGGAAGAAATGTAAGTCTTCTATTTTTCTGGTGGATCTACAAATTGGTAAAAAGTGTTCAATATTATCTAATATACCTAAAAATATGCATATATATGGTACCAACAATTCCATGGCTAGGTATTCAACCAATTATGATATATTCTCACAATGAAATACTATATAAAAATGTGAATGAAGGAACTTCAACTATGTCCATCAATAATAGATGAATCCCAAAAACAGTACTTGGAGTAGAAAAAAACAGGCACAGAAGAGAATACAGTCCATGAGTCAAATTTAACCAGATTTAATAAAAAAGTTCTGTTTAAGAATTAAATGTATTTAAATATTTTTGAAAAGAAAATTAAAGAGTAGAGTTTATAAAATATAATGATATACTAAAAATAAATTGTAACTTTAAAAATATGATACTGGTATAGCAATAA
This sequence comes from Mellivora capensis, assembly GCA_004024625.1. NCBI lineage: Eukaryota > Metazoa > Chordata > Mammalia > Carnivora > Mustelidae > Mellivora > Mellivora capensis. Next base: position 39,264 of record PISX010018936.1, read on the forward strand.
ACAAATGAAACAAGAAAAAAGAACAGAGAACCAAGAAACAACTGTACATAGAAAGGAACTTGATATATGACCAAAATTATATT
>PISX010018937.1:0-39286 GCA_004024625.1 Mellivora capensis
TGACTGAGCCACCCAGGTGCCCCCAATATGAACTTTCAAACAGAATTACATCTAAGGTTACAGGAGAAACAAAGCTATCACTCAAACAAAAATGGTAAAATATTTTGTCTGATGGAAAATTCTAAAAGGACATCTTGTTTGTGAAAATGCTTATCTTCTTCGCTGGCCCCAAATACTTCCATTTTTTATATTTTGGGTGTGTTGAGAAATAAATGTTCTAAGGCATTACACATATTTTTTTAATGTTACAGGGGTTGATTTTGCTACACTGAACACTGAAAACATCTCACCATTTTTGTAGCTGTTTTGGCACCTTTTGCTTTGTTTTTCCGTACTAGAAAGCCCCGGTAGTGGAGTGGGCAGGGCCCCTCTTGCCCTCTGAGAGATGAGGCACTTCTAACCCTCTCACCTAGCTGTTCCGCGAGCTTCTTGTAAACTGGGTCGATCCTTTTCATGGTTTTTATCAGATCTTTCTTTCGGTACTTAATCTCCACCGTTCCCTCCGGCTCCAGAATATTCGCCCTGAGAAGAGGGAGGGGTAGAAGTGTAGGCGATGTTCCCCAACAAGCAACAGCCAGGAGACATGGGGTAGAGGCAGGAGAGCCAGGAGATTTGGGTGTGACCTCTTAGCTCTTTCACAGACTCACTCTGTGACTTGTGCAAGTCAGAGGGGACTCTCTGGTCATCTGCTTCCACAGCCATAAAATGAGGGGCTAAGCCTACGTTTTAAAATCAAGTTTTCTGAGCTCTGGAAGGCCCTTTCAGCTCTGCGAGCATATGACTTTCTCCAGACCAGCCTAGCTCTCCTGCTCTTCAGCCTCTCCTAATATCTATTCTCTTCGGGCCACAGTACTGTTTCTGATCTCCTTAGAGTTCACGGAGTCACAATGCATGGTCCAGTGGGAGCTGGCCTCTCATTTCAAGCCTCTCACTCATACTTCAGACTACCTCCTTCCCCATCCTTTGATAGCTTGGAAGCCCTGAGGAATACTCCATGGAGCTCTGAGCTTCCTGGTGGCCACAGTGAGAAGTTCATGATCACTCCACTGGAGGCTGCTTGTGTTCTGAGCCCTCCTGGAGGCCTGAGCCTTAACGGTACCCCATGAAGGTCTGGGTGCACTGAAGGCAGGACAGGTTTGGCTCATTTGCACATCATGATGTCTGCCATAATGCCTGGCACATAGCAGGTACTCAATAAGTCTTCACAACAGACGCTTCACCAACTGACCCACCCAGGCGCCCCTCTACTGAGAAAATCTACTTGTGCACTGGATGTTAGTTTCAGTTTGCTAAAGCTGGAGGCTCTCCATTCTTCAGAAAGTCAGAATGCCAGGCACCTGGGTGGCTCAGTTGGTTAAGTGTCTGCCTTTGGCTCAGGTCATGATCCCAGGGTCCTGGGATGGAGCCCTGCATCGGGCTCTCTGCTCAGCGGGGAGTCTGTTTCTCCCTCTCCTTTTGCTGCTCCCCCCTACTCATGCTCTCTCTCTCTCTCTCAAAGAAATAAATAAATCAACCATAAAAAAGAAGAAAAAAAGAATCTCAATGCCCTAGTAATTCCTGGCCAGTGGCTCAAAGGTGATGACAGCGACTGAGGACTGGGGCTGAGAATAAGCAAAGGCTCAGCCAGATTGAGAGAGACACACCCACCTGCTCTCCTTGTCTGCGTACAATTCTATGCACAGGGGGTTGATGGAGGAGTCCATGACCACCCAGGAGCCTCCCCGGAGCTCTGCGTAGGGTGGGATATAGGACAGGATGGGCTGTTTATACTGCCTGAGGCTGTCCACGATGTAGGCTCCGAACTTCAGCATCTGGTCGTACATGTCTGCAAAGCAAAGCAGTCACCTGGTGAGGAGGCCTCCAGCCCCAGCACCTGTCCACATGCCAAGCCCGTAGCCCTCATCATCCTGGGGATTCCAAGAAAGTGTGGTCAGCCAAGATGCTTGGTGGCACCACGGAAAGAGCTCTGGGCTGGGAGTCAGGAGTGGGCCCAGGTAGAGGGCATCCTGACCATACATGTGACCTTGGACATGTCACTCTCCCTGCCTGGGCCTCAGTGTCCCCATCTGTAAAAAGGAGGCATAGGGCCATCCAAGGATTCCTTCCAGCTCTGACTCTGGGATGCCCTCCCCAGTGCCTGGCCCCCTGCCCAGCAATAACACAGGTCCTTGCCTCCTGCCCACACTCAGCGTGGCGCTTATTTTCCACCAAGTACCAGGCACCTTACATGGTTACAGTGCAACAGTACAATCAGCCATCATCACACCGAGAGCTGACACATGCCAGTGACCAGCTCATCAAATACCCCCCTCGGACCTCTCGGGTTGGTCTTATTCTTAGCCTCTTCACAGGAGGAAAAGTTGCCAGGGCTGCCCTCCTGGCCCTGCCCCTCGCATTGTGACCTCTGGAAAGTCACATGGGGAACCCTCATGTCCTCATCTGTAAAATGGGAAGATGTGACCTGAACTGCTCCCGTCCTCAGGACCGTGGGGACCTCAGCTAAGAGGATGATGAAGCCATACAGAGGAGAACCACAGAACTACATTGAGGGGGCCTCCCTCTCCTGGGTGCTGACCCCGCCGCTTGGGGACATCCAGAGGAGAGACAACCGTACCTTTCATGCCACCGGAGAACCCCCTCCAGTTGGCAAAGATTATCAGCGGCAACTTCTCTCGGTTAAAATCCTTGATGGCCTGGGCTGTCTTGTAGGCCGAGTCTGGGAGCCATACCTGGCCCACCTGCTGGATTATCTGAAACACGGAGTGGCCTGGATCAGTCTCCTCTGTATGAGAGTGGCAAGGGGACATGGGGACAGCCATCTGAGCTCCACCCTAGAGGGCAGGCAATCTGGTCTGTGTTGGCACCCACCTCAGAACCAGGGCTCACAGGGAGGGCCCAAAGCTAGTCTGTGAGGGGGCTCTGCTTGCCTCCATTGGCTGCAGGTTCCTTTCGGCTCATTTCAGGCTCAAAGGGAGGCTAGTCCCGACTACACTGAGTCCTAGGACCCACCCTCTGCCTTCTGAGCTCCTCCCAGCATGAGCCACCGCCCACCCTAGAAACAGTGACAGGGACGGAGGCAGAAGGCAGGGAGGATTCCCAGGGACTTGTCACCCTCTGAAGAAGAAACGCCCTGTGAGGCATTTATGCATCCCCCAAAAACCGTGCAGGAGAAATGGGACCCCAGGGCCAAGGACTCATCCCAGGCTCTGGCATGTGACCACCCAGGACCCACTCTTTGTTGGTTAAACCAGCTGAAACAGCAGTCCCATGTTCCCAGACCCCTCACCTTGGCCTCCGAATCCAGGTTGGCAGGGTCCGCAGGTATCACCACCTCCACGGTCCGCGTCTCCACGGCGATCACTCCAACAGGGATACCCCCCAGCCTGCGAGGCCCAGTGTGGGTCAGCCAGGCTGGGTCAGCCAGGCCACACCCCCCGTGGACTCAGGGTACATGGGACCTCTTGGCCCTGGGGGACATCCTATGGGCATCCTGGGTACGTGGTGCTCATGGCGGGGAGGGGGGCAGGCAGAAGACAGCATTGTTTTCACTCGAACGGGGCATTCTCTTGGAACCATTTGTTTGGAAGTTTCCAAAGCAGTTACCTCCTCACAAGCTGGTGCGCTGGAAAGGGGCTGCCGGCGCCCCTGTTGGGGGCACCAGTCATGGTGGTGACAGGGACAGCCAGGCCACTGAAGGCATGGGAGCAGCACTGTCCACTAGAACTTTCTGCAAGGCTGGCGCGTTCTCGGTCTTGTGCCATCCAGGACAGCAGCCAAGATGAGCTACTTCCTGAGCACTTGAGGCATGGTGAGTGCAACAGAGGAATGGGGTCTCTTTCAACTCATCTAGGTTTCCACGGTCACACGCGGCCAGCAGCTACCACACGGGACAGGGTGGGCCTAGGCACAGAGGCCCATTTGGAAAGGGTTGAGGGATGCCGAGCCTGCAAGAGCTTCTTCTCAGGGGGGATTCTGTGACATCAGTAACCATCACTGCAAGCTCCCGGCCGGCCCTGAGCCAGGTTTGACCCTGGGTTACTCTTGTTTATGCTCTCAAGGACCGTAGGGAGGGGAAGTCTTTCAAGAAAGGAAGGGTCTCCAGGCGGAAGGGGGAACAGATTTCATTTCCGGTTTTAAAAAAATGTTTTTAAAATATAACACTTATGGAAAAGTGACCAGCTGTAATGCTTGGCTTCATGGTTAGTATTTTAATACGTATTTATTGCCCTGGAGAGAAACAACAGCAACAACAAAGACCGTACTGGTGGCCCCTACCACTTACAGAGCATTTATGATTTTTTTTTTAATTAAGTAGGTTCCACGCCTGGCATGGAGCCCAACGTGGGCCTTGAACTTGCGACCCTGAGACTGATTCCTGAGTGGAGATCAAGAGCTGGCTGCTTCGCTGACTGAGCCTCCCAGGCGCCCGCATTTATGATGCTGTAAGTGCTTAACATTCGTCGTCACAACAGTCCTCTGTTGTGGTTTAGTAGAATTATCAACCCCACCCTGCAGAGGAGGATGTGGAGGCCCAGAGAGGGTGAGTGACACAGTCGGGCTTGATCTCAGGTCAGACTCTGGAGTCGGAACCTGGACAACGACATCGTGCCAGGAATCTGAACGGTAAGTTATAAGGACACTGCTTTGGGCTCCACATAGGAAGGATCTTGCAGGGAGCGGGATGTGTCTGAAAAGAGGAGGACTACACCTCTGAGGAGTGAGCTGCTCAGCTCTGGGAGCATTCAAGCATTTAAGCCATCCACCAGCTGTGTGTAGACAAGTTTCTGACCGTGGCCCTCCTGAAAGGGAATTCCTAGTTTGGAGTGTGTGCGCAGTTTTCTGGTGGGAGCACCCAGAGCCGTCTTTTAATTCCCCGAGGGGTCCATGGCCCCCGTGGCTATGGAGCCCTGCCCCAGGGCAGACACTAGGGGCCAGGGTGCTGGCCCCTGGCAACAAGCTGGCTGAGAGGTCTGCCAAGGCCCCAGAAAAATCCAGACTTCATGAAGAAGATCATCGTCCAGAAAACAATCCCCCAGGTTGGTTTTTCTTTCTGAAAATCCCGAGCCCAAAGCAAAATGCTCTTGGGGATCACCTGAGAGGAAAGGACCTCCGGTCTAGTGCCTGGGGGTCCCGATGCCTGGGGAGGCTAGCTGAGTGCCGCCTGCCCCGTCCTCAAGGTTACCTTGCTCGTCCTGTTACCACGGTCTGGGCCCAAGGCGCCATGATTTCCTTGAAACTGCCATGGTCGAAGAATCCACTCTGCCAGGATCCCTTCAGAGCTGCGGACAGGAGGGCAGAAGCCCAGGCCAAGGGATGGGGTTGATGAGGGTCCTTACGGTCTGCCTCGTGGGCCAGATAACCTGGCCTTGACGGCCCAAACACCTGCTTCTCCAGAAAACCATACAGATCCCAACCCCATATAAAAACAAAACAAAACAACAACAACAAAAATCCCCCAAAAAACAGGGGTGCAGAAAATACTCCAAGTCAGGAATTTAGTAGCTCCTGTCAATGCCAAACACACAGAGATCCTAATCCCAAGGATCAGCCCAAGACGCAGAGAGTTGATGGGACACCTTCAAAAGGTGGGATTTGGGAAAGGGACCACGTGCCCCCAAACCTCATATTTGACATGAGGGCTGCAGCCTCACAACATTTAACGGGTGGTGGGGGGGGCGCATCATCAACTTCTAAAAGAAAGAGATAATGAGACAAAGAGAGAGATGGAGAGAGACAGAGAAGAGGAGGGGAGGTGGGAGGATATGATGACATCCGCTGCCACCATCCCTGGACAGGGAGCAGCGCCGTGTCTATCACGGGGTTCGGAGCCAGGTGACAGGAGGGCCACAAGCTGCCAGGGAGGAAAGCTGAGGGCCCGAACCCCAAGCAGCCTGGCCCCAGAGTCTGCTTGGGGGCTGGCCTGACCAGATGGAGAAAACGTTCAGAAACAAGTTGGATATTTTATAATCAAGTTCAAGCCACACCCCTCGGTGCTCACAGGCGAGAAAACCCAAGAGAAACCCGAGAGGGGCATGCAAGCCGGAGGGGGGGGGGGCGCCCTGAGCCTCCGTGCCCCATGCCGCTCCTCACGGTGTGGGGGGGCCCTCCTGCGCCACACAGCTGGATGGCCATGCCGAGTGGCAGCATCTGTAATTCTAGAATGGGGGTTAGGGGGGTGGGGGTAGCTCAGCTTTCCTGTTCTGTTCTGGCTGCTCAGAATGCAACCATACACCTCCCAGAGACAAACCAGCCCCTCTGGGAGGGAGGGAGGGACGGAGAGGATGTGTGTGTGCGCACACCTCTACATGTATGAGTGTGCAGAAAAGGCTGGGTCCGTCCAGGGTGAACCCCTGGAGGGCCTCCTTTGTAAGGTGGAGCCAAACAGAGAGATGGAAAGAAAGAGGGAGAGAGGGGGGGTAGTCATCTCTGGGAGTCTCTGATGTCTGCATTTTCCACCTCTGTAACCACGGGGCAGTTTCGGGAGGGAGACCATGACCTGTGTCACGCCTCCCCTCCATGGACCAGCCCCAGAAACCAGAGGCTGCTTCCATTCCTTCTTGGTTAACAGCTCAGGAGAAGCAAGAGGAGAAAATCCCCACCCCTCCACTCCCTCCACATTTGATCTCGGGCGCACCCCTCTGGGACACGCGGCTAAGGATCCGTACTTCTGAGTGTTCCTTTGTCCCACGTGCAGAAGAGAGACCCAAGAGCCAGGCCCCAGGCAAAGAGCTTTAGAACTTACTCGGGTGAGGCTTTCCTGCAAGCAGCCACCGGGGGTCATATGGAGCCTTGGTCGGGTAGTATCCAACTTCTCGGTCAATGGGGTCCGTGGGTGTGATGATGGGAACTGGGCTGTGATTATCCTAGAAAATGAAACCAACTCAGTCTCCTCGTGCTTGCCAGTAAAGCCTACGATCTGCTTCCCCCCCTGACCATGATCACATCTGGTTACGCAGGGCAGCCCAGTCCGGACCAGCCAGTCATCACCCGTTTGAGTAGCACTTGGTGCCCGGCTCTCCACATCCCTGCTCTGAATCATCGGGGTAATACCCCAGGGTAGGTACTCCTGTGATCCCCATTTCACAGATGAGGAAACAGAGGCTCGGAAAGATTAAGAGACTGGTCCGAGGTCTCGCTGCTAGGGAGGAGGAAGCCAGGAATCAAATCCAGCCTGGCTGCAAAGTTCCAGGATTCTTTATTGGTCAGAGTTACCCCTTTCCAAAGGCCTCCTTACAAAGGTATTAAAAAAAAAAAGGGAGGGGCGCCTGGGTGGCTCAGAGGGTTAACTCTCTGCCTTCAGCTCAGGTCATGGTCCCCAGGGTCCTGGGATCGAGCACCACATCAGGCTCTGTGCTCAACGGGAGCCTGCTTCTTCCTCTCCCTCTACCTGCCATTTCCTCTGTTTGTGCTCTCTCTGTCAAATAAATAAATAAAATTTTAAAAAAAGAAAAAAAGGAGCAAAGAACAGTGAGTACAGAGCTGGGTGTCAGAGAGGGAAGGAGGGAGGAGTAACGAAAAATGAACCCCAGCCACATGGCAGAGCTCCCTGTTCCCCAAACTCCCACTCTACCCAGCTGGGGGAGCTGATTCCAAAGTCCCCAGACACGATGCTGCAGAGGGTGTACTGCACCTTTGGCATATAGGACAGCCACTCCAGGATGGTGTACACGCCCTCGAAGTCGTCCGGTACGGTGGTGTGGGAGACGCCGTTGTAATGCATGATCTGCACGCCGCCCAGCTGGTTGTTGGAGGTGTAAACCTCTCGGCCCAGGACCTGCTTCGACAGGGCGCCCTTAGCAAGCCCGGAGCCTATCCCAACCCCTCCGGGCTCGGGCCTCTTCCATCTGTTTGGAAATCATCTCCCTCCAGGATCCTCAACCTGCACGTGGCAGTGACCTGGGAGCTCTCAAAAATCCTGCCCCCCGGGCTGCACCCAGAACCACTGCAGCAGAATCTTCGGGGTTGGGAGGCAGCATCAGTATTTTCCTTCAGCTTCTAGGTAATTCCAGCAGCAACCCACTTTGAGAACAAGTGAGCCCACCGATGACTTGGGTCTTCTCACAAAACGAAACCCTACCCCGTGTTTCTGATTCGGCAGGTTGGCACCGAGGCCTGAGAATCTGCTTTCCTAACGGGCTCCCGGGGGAAGCTGCTGCTGCGGCAGGTCTAGGGACCAGACTTTGAGAACTTCAGTGGGATTCTATCAGACATTACGTTATGAAGGCTTTACAGCCACTTGGGGTATGTTTTAATACAGTGAGAACAACAGAATACCAAACTCCGCATTCACCAGGAGTCAGGCAGACAGAAGACAAGAAGGAAATACACTAAAATTTTAATAGGAGCAAAATTACTTTTGGGGGGGGGTGTCTCTTTCCAGTTTTCTGTAATATGTAATGCCACGTTAATAATTTTTAAATATTTAAATGGTTGAGAGAGTTCTACCACAAGAGCCTAGTATTTCTTTTATTATTTTATTTTATTTTTTTTTGGCTCATGGTGCCCTGGTGGCTCAGTGGGTTAAGCCTCTGCCTTTGGCTCAGATCATGATCTCAGGGTTCTGGGATCGAGCCCCACATCAGGCCCTCTGCTCAACAGGGAGTCCGCTTCTCTCTCTCTCTGTCCTTTGCACTGCTAGTGCTCCCTCTCTCTCAAACAAATAAAATCTTTAAAAAAATAAAATAAAGTGAAACAAGTTTTTTTTTGGCTCAGGAGAGACCAAGACAAGTGCAAACTGGAAAAAGAGCTATACATCAGTAGGAAGGACACTGGTTTCATGCTGAGAAAAGGCCTCCATCAGGAGACAGTGGGAAGGTTACAGTGAGTCCCTGTCCCCCACAGCCGCCACCCCCGTCCCTGCCCCCATCCACTTACCTTGTTTAGCGCGCTGGCTCCCGTCAGGATGATGTGAGAGTTTTCCACCTGGATGACCCGCTGGCCCAGCCTCACCAAGTAGGCCCCGATCCCCACAGCTCGGCAGGTCACCTGTGGAGACGGAGATGGGGCCCCGCTGAATTCCCAAGGCAGGCATGCCCCACTCCCCCCAGCGGGGGTGGAGGGAGGACAGGCCAGGAACCCACCGGGCACACATGGAAGCTACAGCTTGGCCACCGGTGACCTGACTGGTGACCAAACAGCATGCGCACAAGCCAGTTCTTCAGGCTCACCTGACCCTGGCTTCTGGAAAGAATGTGGTTAACAAAGAAGAGTGGGGTGAGGCCAGACGGCTGACATGGAATGTTCTGGTTCTTGCTTCATCCAAGGCCTAGCTCTTATACGTAGCTCTTCTGAGCCAATGTAGCCTCTCACACAACCAAAGGATGCCTAGGAGCCAGGGCAAAACTGGTGAAATCGGAGTGAGGTCTATACCAAGGTAAGGGCGCTGCGCCAATGCCAGTATCTTAGTCTTGGTAATGTACTTGGTACTGTGGTTAGGTAGGATACTGTTACGGGGGAGGCTGAATGAAGGGGACAGGGGACCTCTCTGTACTGCCTTGTAACTTCTAGTGAGTTGTAAACTATTTCAAAATTTTATATATATATATATATGTATCATTACATAAAATATACAATTATGATACATATATGATATATATAAGTATATATATTATATAGGATACATATAATATATATTATATATTGTGATACATATATATCATATATAATAGTAGTAAACTATTTCAAAATTATATATACATATCATATATAATTATATATGATACAGATAAAACATCTATTTTAGAATATAGAAAAATATACATATCTTTATAGATTTTGGAATATATAATATGTAAGTTATTTATATATATATCCAAAGGTATGTATTTTTTATTTTGAAATACATACAATGGTATCTAGAAAACAAGCCTAAGGAAGACACCCATGGCCAGCATTTTCCACCCTGGAAATTGAAGATCCAACACGGAATGTAAAGATAAGGTCTTGTATGACACTGTACCATGAAAGAGTAGTCCTATTACTAGGAACAGCAAATATTTCTGGAAAGGCTAAGGGAGGGAAAAGGGAGATATTCATTTTGTGCCAATCAAAATCAGGATAAAAATTCTCCTAAATACTCTACCTTTTTAAAAAATTTAAATTCTAGTTAGTTAATCTACAGTGAAATACTGGTTTCAGGAGTAGAATTCAGGGATTTGTCACTTACCGACAACACCCACCGTTCATCACAAATGCCCTCCTTAATGCCCATGCCCCAGCTGGCCCATCCCCCACTCACCTCCTTCCATCAACCCTCAGTTTGTTCTCTGTCATTAAGAGTCTCTTATGGTTTGTTTCCCTCTCCCCCCTTTTCCCCCTTTCCATGTGTTCATCTGTTTTCTTTCTTAAATTACACATGATTGAGAGCATATGGTAATTGTCTTTCTCTGACTTATTTCACTTAGCATAATACACTCTAGCTCCATCCATGCACTTGCAAATGGCAAGATTTCCTTCTTTTGGACAGCTGAGCAATAATCCATTGTATAAATATACCACCTCTTCTTTATCCACTCATCAGTCAATGGACACTGGGGCTCTTTCCATAGTTTGGCTATTGTGGACATTGCTGCTATAAACATTGGGATGCATGTGCCCCTTCAAATCTGTATTTTTGTCTCCTTTGGGTAAATACCTAGTGGTGTGATTGCTGGGTCATAGGGTAGCTCTTTTTTTTAACTTTTTGAGAAGCCTCCAAATTGTTCTCCAGAGTGGCTGCACCAGCTTGCATTCCCAACAACAGCATAAGAGGGTTCCCCTTTCTCCACATCCTCACCAACACCTGCTGTTTCTTGTGTTGTTAATTTTAGCCATTCTGAGAGGTGTGAGGTGGTATTTCATCATGGTTTTGATTTGTATTTCCCTGACGGTGAGCAATGTTGAGCACCTTTTCACGTGTCTGTTGGACATCTGGATGTCTTTTTTGGAAAAGTGTCTATTCATGCCTCTTGCCCATTTCTTAACTGGATTATTTGTTTTTTGGGTGTTGAATTTGATAAGATTGGACCATGATTCAAACACATCAACTATTAAAAGATACATTTTCTGATAATTGTTAAAACCGACTGTGGACCAGGTTTCAAGGATATTAAAGACTTGCCATGGATGTTGATGGGTGTAATGATAGCACTGTGATTCTGTAAACAAGCGGCGTATCTGGGGGTCTTTATCTAGCAAAGATTCACACTGGGCCATCCAGAGATGGTAAGACAGGACAGGGGGCTTGCTTTAAAATACCCACAAACATGGGATGCCTAGGTGGTGCAGTCGTGAGGCGTCTGCCTTCGGCTCAGGTCATGATCCCAGGATCCTGGGATCGAGCCCCTCATCAGGCTCCCTGCTCAGTGGGAAGCCTCCTTCTCCTTCTCCCACTCCCCTGCTTGTGTTCCCTCTCTCACCATGTCTCTGTCAAATAAATAATTAAAATCTTTAAAAAAATAAAATATGCACAAACAGGGGCACCTGGGTAGTGCTCTCAGTTAGGCATCCGACTCTCGGTTTCCACTCAGGTCGTGCTCTCAGGATCATGAGATTGAGCCCCATGTCAGGGCTGGCATTCAGCACAGAGTCAGTTTGAGTTTCTCTCTCCTTCTCCCTCTGCCCCTAACCCCCTGCTTTCTCTCTCTCCCCCCTTCTCTAAAATAAATAAGTGAATCTTAAAAATTATATATATATATGTATACACACACACACATATAAATAAATAAATATATATATATATATATATATATATATATATATATCCCCAGACAGGAGAGCCAAGGGACCAAGGACACAGGAATGACTACATGTTGCTAATCACCAGAGCTGTGTGATGAGCACACAAGGCTCTCTTCTTCTGAGACCGCTTTAAAGATTCCATGAGACAAAGTGGAAAAGGAAAAGGAAATAAAATAGGAGACTCACCAAGCTGATGGTGACAATCTCTTCATAAGCCAGGGAAGACTCCCCCGCAATCATGCCGGAGCCCCTGAGATTCTCTATGCCCACACCACTGTCCTTCCCGATGATATCCGTGATGACATACCTTCATGAACAAAACATGGGTTCAAGATCGAGCTCTCGCCCAGGAAAGTTCAAGGCTGACATATTTCCCCAAACCCAGGGCAGAGGGGATGAGCAAGGTGAGGGAACAGAAGGTGGTAAAGCAGCCAGAGGTGAAATGAAAGCAAGCCCTCATAATTGGCCCAGAAGTTTCTAGAAGGGCAAGTGCAGCATCTATAATTATCACTCCTCCCACCAAAGATGTCTGTCTATTTGGAGGCTGTCCTAATGAAAGGTCACCCCCACCCTACATACCTCCACAACAATCTAGAATAAAGTCTGGTCTACAGAGTGATGAGGAAAGGCACTTAGTTCACGATCAATCAGTCAAGATTCTATGGCCGTAGAAGTGTGAAACACTGTACGGACTAACCCCTGTTACAGATTCACAAGACACTGCTGCAGTCAAAGCTTCTGACAAGGTCTGCAGTAAAGATGCTTGTTAGATCCCATTTAAACCCAGGGTTTCTCAACGTACTTGGTTCTCACCATCCCCCACAACATATCACCAACTAACGTTCCAGAAAACCTTGCCTGGGAAATTATGACTTTGTCAACTTCATTGGGAAAAAAACCCAAAAACAAAACCCCACAACATTCCCTAGAAAAGACAGCTGGTAACCTTGGACCTCCTCACGGAGCAGACCCCTTCCCTGCCTATACCTTCCCAGCTTTCCAAATCGCTGCTGCATCAGCTAGGCTAATTTGGTCATAGATGTGACCTTGTAGCTCTAGGGACATCACAGGAACCTAAGCTAATTCTTTCCTGTGTGAGGTACTGTATTTGTGAAAGCCACGACTCACTCTGGATGGCAGGGATGGGCTCACCCTGAAGAAAGCCCCACATGTCTTAGTCCCCAGTGTCCAGAAGGCCCAGGGATCCCACGGTACAAACACCACCATCCCGTTTGAAAACATCACTCACAAGCCCGGAGGTAAAGAGAGGGACTGCCCATCAGTAGCTGAAATCGACCACAGGCAAAAGGAAGGAGCTACCTGCTAACTTACTGACCTGGATTCTCCGTCTTCCTCGATGTGTTTACAATGGACAGAGTTCAGGGAGCTGATTGTGGTGTAGTCTTGGGGGGTCAGGTACAAGTACTTAAATCCCTTAAAGAAATATACACCAGTGAGGCTGTGAATCCAGTTCCCTGCACTAGACAGCCACTGTTTGTTTTTTAAAAATGTTAACCTTGTAGGGGTGGATGTTAATAGCGAGTTAACCATGTGTTAACAGCACCACCGGCCTGTCTGACGTTAATTCCATGTCAATAACAGCCACAGACTGAAGGTCTGATCAGTGCCAAGCACCTTCCACTCATCCTTACACATGACCTCCCATTTCTCCTGCTCTGAATCAGCTCCTTGTCCTCCAAATCACCCCTTCGTCCCTGCTCGCCCAAGGGGTCTGTTCTGACTTTTTTCCCCTGATTGCCAGCGCCCTCCATGAAATTTTATCATACAGTTTACGTACCACGTGTATGTGCATTGTGTGTACACATCCATGTACACATGTGTGTACATATGTATATATGCTTTTTACATGAAAAGAATAATTTTTGCACCCCTTTGGCGGAGGCAATGCTACCGCCTGGAGGACGCCTGCTCTGGCTGCAGAAAAGACCTGTCCCCTGCATTTCCACATCACAAAATGTGATCTTTTCGCTCATTCGTCGTGTGTTTTATTGTGGCTAGTGTCTCTCTATTTCCCGGATGATTTCTGAGAATCCCCTGCGGCCAGAAACCAAATCTTACTCACCTTTGCCTCCTTACTGTATGCCACATTCAGGGGACACTCAGGCTACGTTAGCTCTATGTTTATAAACTTCTCGTTGTTGTTATTCCCCTCAGGCGCCTTTCCAGACACTTTTTTCCCAGTCGCCACTCCCGTCTGAGAAATTTTAAGACCAATCTACTGTATGTCTTTTCTGTGCTGTACGTGTATATCTGTGCTTTATGTGCAAAGCGCACCAAGATTCTCCCCACCCCGCTCCCCCACCCCCGTGGGCACTATCACCCCCACTGCGGGGCATCACATCACCATGCTGGTTTGGGGACGTACTTTGTTGGGGTCTCCTGGGTCCACCCAAGCCACCTGGAATATGTGCTTGATCTCCTCTGCAAGGCCAATACCAGCCCCACTGTTGGCTGCGAGGTAGATTTTGGGGATGCCCTCTGCCCGGGCCATCTCCGATGCCCGCAGGTACAGGAGGTCTTCTCCCATGCCAAAGGACCCAATGCGGAACGTGATGTCATTGCTGATGACGATCACGTCCCGCCCTTCTGGATACTCTGGAGTCTTGAACCTCATTTTGAAGGCCACCATGCCCACCTGCCAAGCAGATGAATGCACAAGGAAACATGGTTTGTTTCTTCGGGAGTGGGGGGCGGGGTGTTTTTTGAAAGGGTGAGTCCAGCCACGGGTCACACTCCACAGAGTTCCTACCTCATTTCCCCCAGGAAGGCGGTTCATCTCCACTAGCTGGCTGTGGGGATCCAGCACGAGTTCAGTGTATGTCAGGATGTCCTTGGGGTACTTGTCTGGGGTGCCCCACAGTTTAAAGAGAGCCTGGGTATAGGGAAATAAAGAGAAAACCCAAAGTCCTCATTAGGGAGGCACATTTTCTAGTTCTTCCTCTCTTTAAATTATGAACTATGGATGGAGGCTCCTGGGAATGGCTGTCGGTTAAGCCTCTGCCTTGGGCTCAGGTCATGATCTCAGGGTCCTGGGATCGAGCCCTGCATCGAGCTCCCTACTCAGTGGGGAGTCTGCTTCTCCCTCTGCCTGCTGCTCCCTCTGCTTATGCTCTCTCTCTCGCTCATTCTCTATCAAATAAATCTTTTTTTTTAAGATTTTATTTACTTATTTAACAGAGAGAGAGAGAGAGATCACAACTAGGCAGAGAGGCAGGCGGAGAGGGGGAAGCAGGCTCCTCGCTCAGCAGAGAGCCTGATGCGGGACTCGATCCCAGGACCCTGAGATCATGACCTGAGCCGAAGGCAGTGGCTTATTCCACTGAGCCACCCAGGTGCCCCTATCAAATAAATCTTAAAAAAAAAATAAATTATGAACTATTGAAAGCACACAGAAAAACATGCAGAATAAGCAACACCCATGCCCCTATCTGGTGGTTTTCTCAAATCATAATTTTTCCGTGGCCACTTATGAATTTTTTTAAAGGAATAAGAGAAATGCAGTTGAAGCCCTGGTGCACCCCCCTCCCCAAGCCCAGATAATCATTGTCTTGAATTTAATGTCCACTGGTCCTGTGCGTGTTTTTATGCCTTTCATTATACAGGCATAAATTTTAAACACACGGGGGCACCTGGCTGGCTCAGCTGGAAGGGTGAGCAACTCTTGATCTTAGGGTTGTGCGTTTGAGCCCCACATGGGATGTAGACTTGACTTAAACTTAATTTTTTAAACAAGATTTTGTTTAATCCACTGAGCCACCCAGGCACCCCTTAATTTTTTAAAATATTTTATTTATTTATTTGACACAGAGAGAGATCACAAGTAGGCATAGAGGCAGGCAGAGAGAGGGAGAAGCAGGCTCCCTGCTGAGCAGAAAGCCTGATGCAGGGCTTGATCCCAGGACCCTGAGATCATGACCTGAGCCCAAGGCAGAGGTCCAACCCACTGAGCCATGTAGGTGCCCCTTAAACTTAATTTTTTTTAAGATTTTATTTTTAAGCTCTCTACACCCCATGTGGGTACCCACACACCCCAAGACCAAGAGTCGAATGTTCTTCCAACTGAGCAAGCCAGGCACCCCCCGACAGGGCTTACACTTTAAATAAACTGTCTTGTGATGGACACACCCTTCTGTACCTTGCCTTTTTGGCTCCCCCCTGTGTTTGAGAGATTTATTCACACTGAGAAATTTAACTCTATACATTTTCTCTGCTGTTCAGTTTCCATGGCGTGAGTAGATCACAACTAACCTATTCATAACCCTTTTTAAGGAACGTTTAGGCTGCTTCCAATCCTACAGTATTAACAATAGGGCTGTAATAAGCATTCTTTGTTTTTTTAAGATTTTATTTTAGAGAGAGCAAGCTAGCACGAGTGGAGGGAGGGGGAGAGGGACAAGCAGATTCCCCGCTTAGTGTGGAGCCTGATGTGGGGCTCAATCCAGGACCCTGAGATCATGACCTGAGCTGCAGTCAGACATTTGATGGAGCCCCCCAGGTAACCCTGTAAAGAGATCCTGATGGTCTCTTCTTATAAACATAGATGACAGTCTCATCAGGGGAGTACCTAGGAGTGGGATTGCTGGGTCACAGGGTTTGTGAAGCTTCAAGTTCACTCAATATTATCAAACTGCTCTCTCAGTTTTTCAAAATGCTTTACAGTCCCAGGAAGCAAGGATAAGAACTCCTTTTCTCCATATGCTTGCCAATAACTTAGTTTTGTCAAATATTTTCATGTTTATCCATCTGCTGGGTATGGGTATTGGGGAACTAAGCCGTACTTCACTGATTATTAGGAAGGTGAGAGCCTTTGAATATGTGTACTGACCATGTGAGTTTCTTTTTTGCCAATTTCCTCCCGTTTATAACTCCTGCTCATATTTTCTGTAGCTTTGTTTTTCTCTAACTAGTACTCTTTAGACAATCTAATTGTAATCCGTTGCTGGTGATAGGCATTGGGACATATTCTCCCCGTCTGGGGCTCATCTTTCATTTTTTGCACAAAGGACTTCCAAATTTTAATATAGTCAAGTTTATGGGTCTTTTCCAGTACAGTGGAAGCTTTTAACTGACTCCAAGTGACTTTAAGTCTCTTGAAACTTACTTCTGTATACTAGATAAGGTAGAAATAAAAATTTACTTTTTCCAGTTAGGTGAGCCCTCCCTTACCTGTGGGGGAAATGCTCCAGGATACCCAGTGGAGGCCTGAAACCTCCAACAGGACTGAACCTTCTACGTACTATGGTTTGTTCTATATGTACATACCCAGGATAAAACTTAATTTATAAATTAGGCATAGTAAAATAATACTAATAAATAATATATATAAATATATAAATAAATATATATAATAATAATAAATATAATAATAAATATATAAATAAATAATAAATATAAATAAATAATAAATATATAAAAATAATAATAAATATATAAATAAATAATAATAAATAATACTAATAAAAGAACAATTATAACAATACACTATAATAAAAGTTATGTGAACATGGTCTCTCTCTCTCTCCCTCAAAATGTCTTACTGCACTAAACCCACCCTTCGTCTTGTGATGATGAGAGATGATCAAATGCCTACGTGATGATGGGGCGCCTGGGTGGCTCTCAGTGGGTTAAAGCCTCTGCCTTTGGCTCGGGTCATGATCTCAGGGTCCTGGGATCGAGCCCTGCATCAGGCTCTCTGCTCAGCAGGGAGCCTGCTTCCCTTCCTTTCTCTCTGCCTGCCTCTCTGCCTACTTGTGATCTCTGTCTGTCAAATAAATAAATAAAATCTTTTTTTAAAAGTGCCTATGTGATAAGACAAAGTGAGGTGCATGATGTAGGCAATGAGATGGAGCGTTAGGCTAACACTGACCTTCTAAGCATACGTCAGAAGGAGGATCATCTGCTTCCAGATGGCAGCTGACCACAGGTAAGTGAAACAATGGAAAGCAAAGCCATGGATAAAAGGGGCATACCATACCTTCTAGAGAAGTTGATTCCCTTAATTCATCATCCACCTCTGCATTCTGTCAAGGCTCCGCTTATGAGTGGGTCTGATTTCAGGCTCTGTGCTATCCTTTTTTTTTTTTTTTAAGATTTTATTTATTTATTTGAGAGAGAGTGACAGAGAGCATGAGCAGGAGGAAGAGGGAGAAGCAGGTTCCCCGCTGAGCAGGGAGCCCAACATGGTCGATCCCAGGACCCCGGGATCATAACCTGAGCTGAAGGCAGATGCTTAACCGACTGAGCCACCCAGGTGCCAGGCTCTGTGCTGTTGTACTGGTCTACTCATCTAGCTCTATTACAACACAGGGTAGTAAATACTGCTACTTTAAAACAAGTAGTGACACTGGCTAAGACGAGTCCTCTTTGCTCTTTTTCAGTATTATTTTTGCTATTCACAAGTTTTTGCTTTTCCCTATGAATTTTTAAGTTTCACCAAAAAACTTTGGAATTATACTGAATGTATTGATTTGGGCAGAACTAATAGCTTTACGATATTGAATCTTCCCATCATTCATGAACATGATAAACCCCTCCATTTCTTTAGGCTTAAAGTGTTTCAAGAAAATTTAAAAATTTCCTCCATAAAGGTTTTGTATGTTTTTTGACTTATTCACAAGTAAACTTATAGTTGCTTTTACTGTTGTAAACAATATTTTTTTCCGACTACATTTTACAGTTTCTGCTGGTCGATGAGAATGCAGTTAAGTTTTGTACACTGATCGTGTATCTAGCAATCTTGCTATATTATTTCATTGGTTCTGTACATTTTGCATTTCTTATATAGACATTTATATTATCTGTAAAAACACCATTTTGCTTTTTTTCTTTTGCATTTCAGTCTTTACACCTTTTATTTCTTTTTTCTTGCCTAATTGCACTGGCCAGAAACTCCAATAAAAAATAAAAAAAAAATGTTGAATAGATATGGTAATAATGGATATATCTGTCCTGTATCTATCTACCTAACATTTATTTCACCATTAAGTGCTATTAGTTTTAGATTACTAACTTTTATAGAGATAAATTCCCTTCTATTCTTAGTTCATTTAAAGTTTTTAATGAACAGATACTATCTTCACAAATACTTTTTTGCACCTATTGACAAATTTAAATTTTTTCTTCATCTATTAGTATGATAAGTTACATTAATAGACTTCCTTATATCAAATCATATGAACAGGATAAATCCTACTTAGTCCAATTAAAAATATATCATTACTGGATTTCATTTACTAATATTTTATTTATAATTTTTGTGTCCATGTTCATAAATGAGACAACCAGTTTTCCTTCTTCTAATGTTCTAATCTGGATTCATATTAAGGTAACAATAATCTGATAAAGTGAGTGAAGAAGCATTCCCTTTGTTTTTTCCTACTCTCTAAACAATCAGTACACAAAGGGAATTATCTGTTCTTTAAAGACTAGATAGAAATTGTAAAGCCATCTGCACCCAATTTTAGTGGACAGATTTTTTTTGAACTATTATTCAATTTCATTAATGCTAATAATCTATTTATATTTTCTATTTCTTCCTGAGTCAGTTTTTTTTTGTTGTTGTTGTTTTGTTTTTTTGTTTTGTTTTTTTTTTTTGGTCAGAGAGAGAGAGTGAGCACAAGTGCACAAGCAGGCAGAGGCAGAGAGAGAAGCAGGCTCCCCGCCAAGCAAGGAGCCCGATGCGGGACCCTGGGATCATGACCTGAGCTGAAGGCAGTGGCTTAACCAACTGAGCCACCCAGGCGTCCCCCTGAGTCAGTTTTGATAAGATATATTTTTCTTGGAAATTTTCTTTTGTCTAAGTTTTCAAATAGTATTTTCCATAGTATTATGTTTCTGTGTGTAAAAGAAAAGGGATGGGTTTGCTCCTGATTTGTCTTCTTCTTATCCTATGGCCCTTGAGGTCAAAAGTAAAAGGATAAATGACATTCTTAATCATACAAGTTTCTATTTAATTAAGTACCTACTTAATTATAAATGGTTTACATATATTCCTCACAATTAACTTTGCATAGGAGGTACTATTATTACCCTCACTTTACAGAGGAGGAAATTAGCCCAGAGAGGTGAAGGAACTTGCCCAAGGATACACAGAAAGCAAAGGACAGTTCCAGAATTCAAACCCATGCCTGAGTGACTGCAAATAGCGGCTTTTCCTACCATGCTGCCTCTCCGATGCCTGAAGTGAACTGAGGCTTTCCTGCCTACAGGGGAAGGTCCATGATCACAGATTCATGAACATCATTTACAAAGCAATGGAAGGGATGTAAACAGATATCCATGTCACCAGTGCCAGCCTGTTCAGTGTCCCTGAAAGGCCCTACTACATAAAAAATAAAGGCATAGTAACAATACTTCAAGGAAACACCAAAATGTTACTGTAGTCATCAACGGTGAATAGATTATGTAAGAATGGAATTTTATTTACTGATTCCTATTTTCCAATGACTACTTCAATATTCAGGAAAACCCAAGACACTATTTTTTTTAAAAGTAGACTAAAAATTCCTCAAAGCAGTGAATGACTCCACCCTCTTCCTCACAGGCTACCTACCCTTAGAATGGAGCCAGGCATTTGGCAGGAACTTAAGTTAGCCTTAAAAAACCCAGAGGAAAGGGCACCTGAGTGGCTTTGTTGGTTAAGTGTCTGACTCTTTCTTGATTTTGGCTCATCTCATGATCACAGGGTTGTGAGATCCAGCCCCACATCTGGCTCTGGGCTCAGCACAAAGTCTGCTTGAGATTCTCTCTCTGCCACTCTCCCTTGCTCACATGCTCTTTCTCTCTCTCTGAAATAAATAAATGAATCTTAAAAAAAAAGACCAGAAAGAAACACATCAAAATATTAAACAATGTGTCTTTAGGACATGGAACAACGAGCCACATTTTCCTTTTTTCCATGCTCCTTTAGTTTCAAAGTTTCCATGTTATATTATTTTTAATCATTGGGAAGAAAATGGGTTCATTTTAGGAAAAATATTAGGAAGGCAATCCCAATATTGATTTCTTTTTCTCCAAGCAGACCTCATTCTTCCAACTGGGGTCTTCAGAAGAGTAACTAAGGATAGGGGTTGGGGGGCTGGTGGACTCCCTAAGGGCACCCGGGGTGGTACACCAAAGCTGTAGGACTTGCCTGCCTGAACATCTCTGGGAAGTCGTAGACGTAGGTGGTGCCCAGGGACTGGGCCTGGAATCGCTTGGCCTGAAGCAGATCCTTGGTGACATAGGGAGTGTTGATCAGCATCCCGTGCTGGGGTCCCTGTTTGTCACCAAAGGAGTGAAACATGATCTGGAAAGGAAGACAGAAAAACAGATAAAGGAGGGAACTTTCAGAGAAGCATATTCTTGTCCCATTTAATCCTAGTCTCCTCAATGAAAATGTGGTGGAAGGAAGCAAATCATGTCACATCACATGACAAGGTAAGTGTCTTACAGAGCTAATCTTTTCTCTGCCACTGTGGGCAACTAGAACAAGAAGGGACAGCGGCAGGTGTGGGAGCATAGCTCCAAAAATGTGACTATCATAGTACTTTACATGCACACACACACACACACATACACACACACACAACCAAACATGAGAGCACAAATACTGGTGAGATCTGAATAAAGTTCCCATTTGAGTTAATAGTACTATACCAATATCAATTTCCTATTTTAACAAGGTCCCCTGGTTATGTTGTTATCATTGGGGGAAGTCAGGTGAAGTGTACATGGGAACTCTCTGGAGCATCTTTTTTCCTTCTGTACTATTTTTCTAACTCCCTGAGTCTTTAATCATTTAAAGAGTTATATATTTAAAAATGGAAGTCAACAGGATATTTGATACGGTTGACAAACATGTGTTCTTAAACATGGTTGGGGAAAAGACACCCATTTCCATAAGTAAACCGACCTAGGAGCTGCATTATAATCAACCATGGTATTCCACATCTCTTCCCAAATACGGTCCTAAAACAGATTAAACTTGAGATCAATTCTCCTTCCCAGAGGAATGAAGAACTGGGATTCAGAAACTAACATTTATTGTAAACTCAGAGGAGCTACCCCAACCCATTAGGGCTGGCATGACAGCCACCAAATAGCATTTTAGCCTGTGTCTTGCTCGCGGGAGAAGATTTGCTCTGCCTCTGCTCTGACTTGGATTATCTGTGGCACCCCTCGCCCCAGCCTCCCAGCCTTACATTTCCAGATCTGGGGTCAGTGACTTCTTTGTAGAGGCTGATGTCCAGGTAGTAACCCGACTCATTGGTGATGAACAGGCGGATGGGAACAGCATTGCCAGTGGTGGTCTGGCGGATGTTGATCTTGACCTCAGCCTGCAGCACACGGAGTTTCCATAGCCGACTGCCATAGCGCATAACCATGGAACGCACGGACTCCTCGATCTGCCCCAAATGACAGCAATTCTGATCTCAGGGCCCATTCTGTGCAAACTTGTAATAAATAGTTCTAGCACTGATAACAAGGGAACGATGACATACGCTGAATGCAAAATACCAGGACACAGTATGTATCCAACAACTATTAACTAATAATAACCAGAGTCGCCATGCTAAGCATGTCAGGAGCATCATCTCCTTTCATCCTCACAAATACACGGAGAGGCCAGCACTTTTATACTCCAGTGACAGATGAAGGCTGGTAAGCGAGAGAGCTACTGTGCCTACGTGACATCATCTTTACCTCCACCACGAAGCCCAAATGTTTGCATTTTCTCTTCTGGGAACTATGTGGGTTGGTGGAGTTGGGGCATCAGCATGGGCCCTGTGCACCCCACGGATGCCAAACTGATGACCCAAGATTTCTTTCATCCCAGAATCACCATCATCAACTCTGCCTACTCATGAAGAACCAGCCATAGGAGAACGGTTCTCTTCTCCCTTCCCTCCCACATGCACTTCCCAAAAGAGCCAGGAACCAGGGATGAAATTTTGTTTTTCAAGACACTTTGGGCATGCGTGTCATCCTAAAAGGGAAGCATGCTGTCCATGGAGGGTGACCATCAGAACAGGGATGATCCTAAGGGTGGTGGCAAAAATATGGCCCTGGAATTAAATGACAGAAAGTTGTCCACCCACAGCAATGGAGGCTCAAACATGCACATGTGTGTCCCAGAACTTAGAGGTCATGAGTGCAGGGAGACCCGCCAAGTGCCACAGGGCCCTGTAAGAGCTGAGCACAGAGCTTCCCCAGAGGCGTGACCTTGAAGGGGTCCATGATGACGGTGGGCACAAAGTTCAGGAAGATATGGTTGCAGTCGGTGCGCACGCTGGTGTTGTTGAATGCCACCTCCAGTTCGTCCATGGCCTCCAGGAGCAGACGCTCACCCTCGTTCTGCAGGTACTCAAAGGAGGCTTCCTGCCAAAGTTGGCGGGGGTGGGGGACAGAGGGTAAAAGAAGAGGCCCATGGCTAGAAATGGAGCCTCAGAGAGAACAGAGAGGGGAACGCATTTACCCTCCTTCAGAAAGTGTGGCAGGAGAAAAGGGCAGAGCCCTACCTCCAAGGCTATTTATAGCCTATTATAGTTATACCTCCAAGATATTTACCAAGTTTTGCATTTTCTGTATTGGGATGCTCTGACCACTGGGCCTTCCTGACACTGGAGGGACTGCCCCTCCCAGGGTGGCCGATTCCTAGAGATGGTAAACGATTCACCCCTGAGTGTGGTTTTCACAGGCAAACCAGCCAATCCAGAGCACATACCTCCTCTCTGGGCTTCTCAGGTCCCAGGTCACTATCCGCCTGCCCTACTCACCACAGGCCCAGGTACCAGACACCTAGAGACAGCCCCTCAGCTCCAGAACCCACTGAAATTATTCAGACTAGCCAATCCCAAGCCTGCCTATCCTGCCTCACTGGTTGTTCCTTCCTGCGGAAACCACAACAAAGACTCTTAACCCATTTTCCTCTCCTCCCCTGCCTCCCCAACATCCCTGGGGCTTTCCCACGTGGCTCCCTGTGAGATGATATGCCCCCTCCTCTTGGAATCTGAGAGTGACAATCTTTTTGGTGGCAACTGTCTTCTGATCTGTTAGTAAGTACAGGCCTTATTGTACCTGAAAATAATAAAACCCATTAAAATATCTCATTTACTGAGGTCACCAAAAACTGACATTAGCTTCACATCCATCAGTAGAGGATTCGGGGAAAAAAAATTACACACATGGTACATCCATGCAAGGACAGAGCATGAAGTCAATCATCTCCATTACCACGAGAGATGAGATCTACAAGGATCTGACCAGCAGGGGTGCCTGGGTGTCTCATTGGGTTAAGCATCTGCCTTCAGCTCAGGTCATAATTCCAGAGTCCTGGGATCCAGCCTGGAAGTCAGGATCCCTGCTCAGCGGGGTGTCTGCTTCTCCTTCTGCCCCTCCCCCTACTCATGCTTGCACTCATACACTCTTGCTCTGAAATAAATAAAATCTTAAAAAAAAAAAACCAGAATTCATACTGTGGGGCACCTGGGTGGTTCAGTTGGTTAAGCATCTGCCTTCAGCTCAGGTTTGATCCTGGAGACCTGGGATCGAGTCCCACATCGGGCTCTCTGCTCAGCAGGGAGTCTCCTTGTCCCTCTCCCTCCGCTCTTCCCCTCTGTTCATGCTCTTTCTCTCTCTCTCTCAAATAAATAAAGAAAATCTTTTTTTAAAAAAGTAGTTCTCAATACTGTTTGAAAAGTCCACAATATAATCATAGGTAATGTGTTTGAATGCAAGAAACAGTGAAGAGTGATCGTGGCACTCAATAAGCAGACACAAGAAACTCCTTTAATACACTGGCATCTCTCTCCTCAACTCCCTTCTCAGGCAGATGGATCCGTGGGACACAAGAAGCACGTCCATGTGCTGCCAGCCGGGACACGCATAGACACCACTTTGCTGTCAGCCTCCCCCGTGCTGGCCAGACAGGGGTCACAAGGGCGCACCCCACAGCCCCAGTACAGAGCAGGGATGTGGTGAAGGGCAGGCCAGCAGACGAGTGAGCAGCTCAGAGGGAGAAAGAAGTGCTGGGTGGCGTCTTACCTTTGTAATGAGGTCCGAGTGCCTGATGATGGCGCGGATGAAGAACCTGTAGTCTGTCACTTCTGTCCCTTCTTTCACTTTGGCGGCGCCCAGGTACAGGTGCATCTTGTGGTTGGCGCAGGGCACCGCGGTCAGATCGAAGCTGCGCATCCGACTGAGCTCCAGCTGGTAGGCCAGGGCGGGCTCCAGGTGACGGTAAATGCGATCTTCTGCAAACTGCAGGGCCAGCCGGGGCACGGAGACAGACAAACACACCGACACACACCGAATGGGACCCTGGGCTGTGTGCCTGCTGGGTCCATGCCCTGTCTTGCAGACCGCCGGTGTTTGTCACCTGTGAGCAATCCCAGGGCTCGGGGATTTGGGGTTTGGGAAGGTCCAGAGGAGAGCCTCGAGCCCCGTGGGTCCTGCACATGCTGGCCCGAGCCTCTTGGCTCCCGGGTGAGCCTACCTAGTCCCTAGCACCTGCCAGGATAACCAGCCTCTGCTCATCACAACACAGAGTACCTCTCAAGAAGTCACTAAGTGCCTGTTTCTCTGTGGAGACAGGTCCCCCAAAGGAAGCGACAGACAGTGCAGGAGACCGAAGTGGAGAGAAAATGAAGACCCTCACCAAAGGATGGCTCTGAATTAGAACTGAAAGGCTTTGGATAAATTCAACTACAAGCTACTGAAGAGGATGGAGTCTAGAGTCTGCGTTGGGAAGAAGCCCACCTGCTCTAAAGCAGGGACCGGCAAAGCTTTTCTTAAAGGGCCAGAGAAGGAACGTGTGAGGCTGGTGGGCCACACGGTCGGTCACAGCCATGCCATCTCTGCCACCGGCACAAGAAAGCTGCAGCAGACCATAGTAGATCAAGCAGGTGTGGCTGCATCCCAAGCAAACTTTGTTTATAAAAATAGGGACCCAGCCTGCAAGAACATAAGAAAATGAGGTTGGGGGAGCCATCTGAGGACAAAAGTGATCCAGATGAGAGAGACACCAGAGTGAAGGGTGAAAGGATGGGAATTCTGGGATCCTATTGAGCTCCACAGGGAAACACAATCCCAGAGGAAGGCTGGTGGCTACACGTCAGTTATGTGTTCTAGAATACAGGGGTACCTTAAAGACTGGGGACTATACTCTTCCTGAAGAGCAAAGATGCCAGGGAAGTGAGAACAGTAACACTGCTCTATGTCATACCTCGTCTCTTGCTCTAAACGTGAAAAACTTGGGAAATTCTTTCTGCAAAAGAAATCCATACAAAAAACAATGAAATCAACTCAGATTCATTTAAATACTGATATACTTGTTTTGTAATTTTTTTTAACCATAACCCATCTGTTTCTAGAATGAATCATTTGGAAAGCCTTCTCTTTTTCAGCAGTTGCTCTCTTCCACCCCCATCGATAAGAGTAATCACCAAATCAACAGTACTGAATCTTGAGGAATGTTATCATACATTATAGGGTCGTACTGAGAATCGCACTGACCTCTTGGGCAATCAGGAATGTGATTCTTCGGAGTCCATAATCCACAAGGATGTTTTTCTGCATTAAAAACCAAACACACAATGAAATAGTATCTAGCTACAAAAAGACATGACGTACGGATACAAGTTTCGACATGGCTGAATCTTGAAAACACCATGCTGACTCAAAGACACCAGTCACAAAAGACCTCACGTCGGAGGATTCCATTTATATGAAAGATCCAGAATGGGCAGATCCAACAAAGACAGAAAGTAGATTCATGGTTGCCTAGGGCAGTGGGGAGGGTGGTGGACTGAGGGAAAATGGAGAGTGATTGCTAATGGGTTTTCTTTTTGGAGATGGTGTTGGTGAAAATGTACTAAAATATATTTATCATGATGATGATTACGTGACTGTATGAATATGACAAAAAGCACTGAATTGTGTACTTTTAATGGCTGACTCAGTGGAACATGCAATTCTTGTTCGTTGTGCATTCAAGCCCCACACTGGGTGTGGAGATAACTTAAAAATAAAATCTTTAAAAGAAAAAGATGAGGGATGCCTGGGTGGCTTAGCTGGTTAAGCAACTGCCTTCAGCTCAGGTCATGATTCTGGAGTCCTGGGATCGAGTCCTGTATCATGCTCCCTGCTCAGTGGGGAGTTTGCTTCTCCCTCTGCCCCTCCCCCTCTCATGCTCTCTCTCTCTCTCATTCTCTTTCAAATAAATAAAAGCTAAAAAAAATTTTTTTAAAGATGAGTTAAAAAGCCCCCAAAAGTGGACACTGTATGATTGCTTTTATACAAAATTCGAGAACAGTTGAGACTAATCTATGTTGTTAAAACTTAGGCTAGTGGTCAGTTGTCTCTGGCAAGGAAGAAAGGAGAACATTCACTTTTTGACCTGAATGCTGGTTACACTTGGGAATTCACTACGAAAATTCATCAGGCTGTACTTTTACAATTTGTACACATTTTCCATATGTTAAACTTTAATAGGAAAGTACTCAAGAAGGGCAAAAAAATTATTTTTAGGTAATCTCTAAACAAAATAAATATTTTTAAAAGATTTTATTTATTTATCTGACAGAGAGAGACAGCGAAAGAGGGAACACAAGCAGGGGGAGTAGGAGAGGGAGAAGCAGGCTTCCCACTGAGCAGAGAGCCCGATGTGGGGCTCGATCCCAGGACCCTGGGATCAAGACCTGAGCAGATGCTTAACAACTGAGCCACCCAGGTGTCCCCAAAATAAATATTATCATATATAGTATTATGGGGAAAGAAAAACCCAAAAGACAAGGAAATACGGTTCTTGCTTAACTTGTCCACACAGTGAGGAAAATTATTAGGGGAAATGAGTAGTCTTAGCCCATTTCAGAAGGATGTTAAGTAGACAAACAAAAGAATACTTAATGGAACGTGGTTACAAAGAGAAAAGGATAACCACAAAACGAAAAGGGTTCGAATGAGGGGAAACCAGCCTAGTTATGGGGAGCCTCAATCATTTGTTCTCAACTAAGGATGTGTATCAATGTGTGAGTGTGTGTGGGAACTTAAATGAATGTGTGTATGGGAGAATATGTATGTAGGTATCCACTTAATGTAAAAAAAATTTAAATACAAGAGCAATATATAACACTTAAAGTCCTTCCCCTAGCAGGTGTATATCTTCCAGCTCTCCTCTCTTCAGTATGTTATATGTATATTACCTGGCAATGTACAGAAGCACATATGTTCAATCTTTTCTAGTTCTTGGATACCTTCCTGGGCTGGAATTTAGAGGGCGACTTCTTCATCCATGCTTGGGGAATCCTCATGGCCCATACTTGCCACAGGTGAGTCTGGCATCCCTCCCACTGCTCTCTCCAGGTAAGAAACACCAACTTTCTTGAGCATCATTTGATTTGGTTTATAGGGTAGGATGAGCCCCAACAACGCAAATGTCATCTTATCTATACTATGGGATGCCAAGTGTCAATACAGTAAGGACACCAGCTATGTCAAGAAGAAGCCCGCGGAAGGGAACTATGCCAGTATCTTCATCCTGGGACTGGATGGTAGGGTGTGGGTTTTGTTTTCAGATTTGCCTGTGCCTTAAACATTTCCTACGGTGAACATCATTACCTTGTTGATTAATCAAGTCATGTCTAAGTAAATCATGATAATAGTGTTCCTAAGCTTTCAAGGTGTTACCTATGACTCAGCATTATTCACCATCTCCTGCCCAGGAATTACGAGGCCAGGTCCTCTGAGGGATGCCAAGTCGGAGGAGGTAAGAGATGTCCTTCCCATCTGGATAATATGGGGAGTACAACCAATGTACAGGTAAATAGACTAACAACAACTGAAAATTGTCCAACTGTTCTTGAAGTTGAGACCAACTCAGGAGAACTAACATTCAGACCTGGTAGATCTGATTAATTTAAGAGTTAGAAATCTCAGCATCCCATTTTACAGATGGGAAAACTAAGGATCAGAGAGGAACAGTAACCTGCCTGAGGTCACACAGTACCTTCCCACTGTTTGCACTACCTCGGCTTGCCAAGCTGTTCCACATATGTTTGCAGCTGAGGTCCTTGAGCATACATAAGAGCCGACCCTCCTCTGGGGGTGAAAATATATGCTGGCAGTGGCCACATGTTTATGTAAGAACAGGTTCTTTGCACATAGGGCAGTCAGTATAAGTGACTCTTTAAAGATTTTGAATTTTCTGGATTATTTCAACGAAAACATTCCCCCCCAACTATGTGTTGAATATGTCCTCGAAGTGGTATGTATCCTACCTCATTTCATCATTCATTGCCCTCTTTCCTGGCTAAGTGGTATACAGCTGACCCTTGGACAACATGGGGGTCAGGGATGCCGACCCCCTGCACAGTTAAAAATCCATGTACAACTTTGGACTCCCCAAGAACTTAACTATGAATATCTTACCGTTGACTAGAAACCATACCGATAATATAAACAGTCAACACTTTTTGCATGTTATACATATTATATACTATAGTCTTACAACAAAATAAGCTGATAAAAAGAAATGGTATTAAGAAAATTACAAGGAAGAGCAAATACATTTGGAGCACTGTACTGTATTTGTCGAAAAAATCTGGGTATAAGTACACCGGCCTAGTTCAATCCATGTTGTTCAAGGTTCAAGTATATATACTTTTTTTTTTTAAGAGATAGAGTAGGGCAAGGAGGGGGCTTTGGCAGAGGGAGAGGGAGAAAGAGATTCTTAAGCAGGCTCCACACCCAGCCTTGAGCCCAATGTGGAGCTTGATCCCACAACCCTGAGATCATGACCTGAGCTGGACGCTAAACCGACTGAGCTACCCACGCACCCCTATGCATTGTCTTTTAATCATCACAACCCCGAGGAGAGAGAAATGCTGCCCCCATGTTATTGGAGAAGAAGCTAAGGCTCTACCGAGTTCACCCACTTCCGCCCAAGGTTATAGGCTCCGAGGAGTAGCGGGGCTAGGCTGGGAAGCCAGGTCTGTGACCCTGAAGCACCCAGCAGGACTCAGGCACATGGGACCCCTCGCCACAACAGCCCCTCCTTCCTCCTCCAGTGATGCAGAACCAGAGGCATGCCCGGCACACCTTGGACTGCACGAACGTCCGGAAAATCGGCACCAGCTCCTCATCTTCCAGGTGGTCCGCATGCTGGATGGCCACGTTCAGGATGTGGATTGGCTCTTCTCTCAGGTTCTGGGAGAGCAAAACAAAGGCAGGTGGTAGAAGGACTTGGGGACCCCAGCCTGCCCCCTCCTCAGCATGGGCTCTCTGCTCGGATGCTGACCTTGCTGTCTTCCTCACAGTATAGGGAAGTGCAGGCCTTGCTGAAGAGGGGGGCTTCCTGGGGCACGTTGGCAAAGCAGGAGATGACCTCGTCAAAATTCCTGGAGGTGCAGGGTAGAAAGGTAGGGCTGAGGGGCTGCTGCCCCGTGACGTCGAAGGTCAGGATTTTGCTCTGGGCAGGCGAGAGACTTGGGTCCTCGCTCCTTCCCACCCACTGCTCTCTGAGCCCATCCAGCTCTGTGCAGAGCTCACGGAGGTCCTGACCAGGTCCAAGGCACCATCGATGGGGTCTTTCCCCAAAAGGGAAGAAGGAACCTATGTGATCTGAGATTGTAAATAAAAGGAAATTCCGCGCTCTGGAACCTCAGGTGGGTTCCCCCTGTGCCTCTGTGCCCCTGCCTCCCATCAGGTGGGCTCTCCTGTCCCCTTGTGCCCCATCAGGGCAGGACACCCTTGCTGTTCACCTCCCCGAATCAACTAAGACTGCTATGGAGTTACACAACAAGATAATCCAAACACAATGCACAACACGGAGGAACAGGTGGGGGGAAAGGGCAGTAATAATAGGACTGACTGCTGACATTTATTGAGCATGTCACTTAGACCTTAACCACAGTTTATTATGATTATTTTTTTAAGTAGGCTCCATACCCAAAGTGGGGCTTGAACTCATGACCCTGAGGTCAAGAGTCACATGCATTTCTCACTGAGCCAGCCAGGTACCCTTCCCCTTTAACTGTACTTCAAATACAATATTTAATATACACTATCTCATTTAATTTTCCTGGTGATCCTATAAAGTATATCCTTCTCTTATCCCCATTATAAAGATGGGAAAACTAAGGCACAGAAAGGTGAAGTAATTTGCTCAGAGTCTCACAGCGTGGAAGCGCACAGCCAGGCAGGCTACACAAATAAACAGGTGGGGGCCAGGGGAAGCCCCTGCTCGGGGTGTTTGAGAGACTAGGCCACTCTGGGTACCTTACGAAGTCCTCAAATCTTCTGAAGGCGACCATGGCCCCCATCCGCTGGCACAGTGGGGAGAAGCCACTGTCCATGAAGAGCTCGGTGCTGTGTCTCAGCAAGTCGGGGTTGGTGACGCTGATGGGCACGGCCATCCTACGGGGGGGACCGGAAGAGGGGAATGAAGCAGCTGCTTGAAGATCTGGCCCCGAGGGCTGTTCCTCCGGAAGCTTCGGAGAGCCAGACTAGCACGAGAGCCTGCCCACAGCAGGAAGGAAGATCGGGGGTGGAAGGGACGGGGTCTGGGTCTGAGGAGTCTTGTCTGGTTGCTCAGGACCTGGTACAGACTAAGAGCTCCGCAAGCGAATGATGAATGGATGAACGACATGTATGCATGCACACAAGTCCAGCCTCAACGTGGTCCCAGGGCAAGCCCAGACCGTGGACTCAGCCACAGAGAAGGAACACATTTAGTGCCCACCTCTCCCAGCCCAGCACCAGGCGGCTGGCTGAAGGGGCGGGCGTGGTTCTAAAGACACATGCCAGTACCTCTGCCCCTGTCAGACCTGCTCCTGGGACAGGGTCAGAAACCAAACCTGGCCCCTCGGCCACCAGCCCATTAGAGCTTAGCTGGTCTCTGCCTCCAGGACTGGCTGCTCACCAGCAGCAGAGAGAAACGGGTCCCCTGGAACTGTGACAATCGGGCCCTGGAATCAAGCAAAAGAGGGGCTGTTGGTCAGATGGGGTTCCGAAGAGAGTCAAAGAGCAAGCCCAGTGCTGCTCTCCTGAAAAGGGGCCCTGCTTACAAGGTTGCCCCTTGGCTGGTGTCTGGCAGCTTGGGGAGGGTCCCCACCACTCCCTAAATGATAAGAGGCTCACTGTGCCCAAACTGTCTATGCTGAACACCTGCTTTCCTTCTGGAGTCTGGGATTTGGGAGCATGCTGGGCTGAGGGTGCATACATGACCAGCTCCCCGTGAAAACCCTGGGCACAGAGTCTAACCAGCTGCTGGACAACAATGCACACAGGTCATCGCAACTCATTGCTGGGGGATGAAGGGCATCCTCCGTGACTCCCCTGGGAAGGACTCTTGGAAGCTTGCACCAGGTATCCTCCAGACTTTCTCCCCCACCGCCATCCCCCGCACCAATGACCCTTTCTCTCTTGCGGACTCTCCCTCACTTTGCTTCATGTCCTTTCAACTGGGACAAGTCCCAGCTGGACACATCCTGAGCCCTGTAAGTCTTCTTAGTGAATCCTCAAATACTGGGTGCTCTTGGAGACCCATGACCCAGGTGGGGGGAGGCCTCTGTGACTTCCTGCTGGGTACCCCTGAACTCACCGTCGAGGCCCACCCCCTGCTCCCGGACGCTAAATGCAGAGTAGCAAACTGGCAGGTAGCATGGGCTGAGTTCAGCCCACAGATTGACTTGGGTCCCTGAAGCATTTTTAATATATTCTGACACATTAATTACCTATTCACAATGAAGTTGAAGAATTTCATTTATTTTTTAAAGTCTAGATGTCCTGCTTCTCTCGTGGGGGAAAAACAAGGGAAGATTTGGCCTGGCTGACCACTTGCCTGGAGCTAGAACAGCATCCCCCCCAAGGTAGGGCCATACTCTCCAGGTCCTGCCTCCCAGCCCGACTCCCAATACCTTGGGCCTGGCCCTAAGTCCTGGCTGCCCCATGCACGCAGCTCTCCTGGCCTCCAGTCCAACCTCCCTGGACTGGTCCCCTGAGGCAATTCACAGGGTTCTGGTGCTACAGCCAGGCCCTGCTGGGAGGTGGGACTTCACTTGTCATGGCCCTTCCTGGAGGCCCTGAAGAGTGGCATTTGGTGGCGACAGCAGGCAGAATCTGCTCTGAAGACAGGCCCGGAGCAAGCTTCTGGTGCTCCCAGCCAACAGCCACAGCAAGGACCTGAAATGGTCAGGGAATCCCTCCAGGGTCCTCAGTGTCTGTGTGGGTCAAAATAGAAACCTGGACCCATATTTGTCACAACCAATAACCCAAATATGTGTGTAAGTTCCTCCTAAGAAACAAGGGCTGACTGACCCACAGGCTTCTGGAAAACCACCTTCCTATCCTAACCGGGCTGAACTGCTAAGACAACAGAATCAAGGAAAGAACAGAATGCCTCCTCACCGGCAGACAGTTTCAAAAAAAGCCCTTTACCACACCTCCCACAATCCCCTAAATGATTCCAAGGCCACAAACACTTCACCTCCTTTTCTCTCAATCGGACAAAATAGCATGATCTTTTCTTCTTTTTTTTTTTTTAAATAAGAAGGGTGGGGCGCCTGGGTGGCCCAGTCCTTAAACATCTGCCTTTGGCTCAGGTCATGATCCCGGGGTCCTAGGATCGACCCCCACACCGGGCTCCCTACTCAGTGGGAAGCCTGCTTCTCCTTCTCCCACTCCCCCTGCTTATATTCCCTCTCTCGCTGTCTCTGTCAAATAAATAAATAAAAATCTTTAAAAAAAAAAGTAAGAGTAAAAATAAATGGCATAAAAATAAACAGTGTATATAAAAGGAGGTCTTCGGGGGAAGCACTTCATTTCTTCATCCATAACAGAGCAACACCCTTCTTCTTAAAAGCAATGGAAAGAAAAACATGCTTTGAAACCCCAAGAGATCCAAATATTCCCCGCTTCAAGAAATCACAAATCCTGCTGCCCATAGAGAGACAAGATCTGACTAAGTCAACACCCAAATCATGACAAGACCATCCTAGCCACAAGCCAGGCCTGTGGGGACCCTCAGGAGAGCCAGACCCAGAGGAGTAAGGAAGAGGGAAAGGGAAGGCTCCCAATCCCAGGGAGAGGTGTTTGCTTTAGCTGAAGGTAACACGCTCTACCTGACCAGGTTGGTACTTTAGGTGCTGAAATAAGACGGATTAAAAAAAGGGAAGGTGAGAGAACAGTACAGGCACACCAGGGTGACCCCAACTGAGAACACTGTAGGGATCCAGACAGGCCAACACATTTGCCCCAGCCGGTGGCTCCAGAGGACCAGAGAGGCACGTGGCTCAGATCCCTACCCCATGTGAATGAGCACTGGGCCCACACAAGGCAAGGCCGAGGGCTCCTTGGGTGTCAAATGGAGATGACAACACATTTTTGTCCAACAGACGGTGAGGACTGAATGATATAGTATGGAAGCACTTAGCTTGTTGGTGGTGGACCAACAACATGCCATCAGGCAGTAACAGCACAGTGATCATCATCACAGGGATCCCGGATGCTCATCAACTTTCTACATGCCAGACACACTGCCCTAAATGCCATGTGCATCGTATCTCATGGTTTAGGAAAGCACTGTCCAATGGAACTTGCAATGGTGACAGAATATTCTAGGACTGCAATATCCAATATGGCAGCCACAAACCACATGTGGCTGCTGAGCTCTTTCAGTGCGGCTTGTATGACTGAGGAGCTGAATTTTTAACTGAATTTCACTATTTTAATTTAAAGAGCCCACACATACAGGTAGTGGCTACTCTACTGGACAGGGTCAGTAGATGCCATAGACACCAGATTATCTCATCTTAGAGATGAGAGAATGGAGAAGTAGGCAAGTCCCACGGTGGAGAAACGGTATCCCTGATTGTCTCCCCCAGACATAATCGCTGGGTCCCTCCAGAGCCAGGACTATGGGGCTTAGGAAGAAAAGGAACACACGCCACCCCTGGGTGCACACCCTCCATACCTGTTTGGGTGGGAGGAGGGCAACATGAACTGGAACTCCACCACACAGGTGCCATCTGGGAGCTCCCGGTGCTGCAAACTGTTTAACTCATAGGCAATGTAGCCCCGTCGCACATAAACCTAATAAGGCAGAAGCACAGAAGACATTCTTGCAGAGGGCACTGCAGGGTGCCCGCAAAACCCACTGAAGCTCAGGCCGGAGGGATCCAGAAATCATCTCTAAGTAATCCCCAAGCAGAAGCAAAGAACAAATTTGCTCACATTTTATATTACTTTTCTTCGCCAAGGGCTAGACGGTAAATGTTTTAGGTTTTGTGGGATATCTGTCTCTATCCCAGCTATTCAGTTTTGTTGCTGCAGCCTGGAAGCAGCCGGGGACAATATGTATGTGAAGGGGCCACCTGGGTCCCAATAAAACTTTATTTACAAAAACAAGTAGTGGGCCACATGTGGCCCACAGGCTACGGTCTACCGATTCCTTCTCTAGAATGGAATATTCTAGAGAAGGTGCCACCTGAGAGAAATGTAACATAGTCACATGTGCAATTTTAATTTTCAATCTTCTAGTAGCCACTTCACAAAAAGGCAACAGGTGAATATCAGTTTAATAGTATACTTGATTTCATCCCCAATACCAAATGCCATGTCATCTTGACATAGACTCAGTACAAAAAAGCATTGAGGGGCGCCTGGGTGGCTCAGTGGGTTAAAGCCTCTGCCTTCGGCTCAGGTCATGATCCCAGGGTCCTGGGATCGAGTCCCGCATTGGGCTCTCTGCTCAACAGGGAGCCTGCTTCCCCCCCTCTCTCTGTCTGCCTCTCTGCCTACTTGTAATCTCCGTCTGTCAAATAAAATCTTTAAAAAAAAAAAAAAAAGCATTGATACAGTAGCAATTCTTTCTCCATACAAAGTCTCTGGAATCCAGTGGGCATTGTATGCTCAGAGCATAGCTCAACTCAGACCTGCTGCATTTCAAGCCCTCACTAGCCATATCGGACAGCAGAGTTCCAGAGGTTAGATGGGAGTTTTTAATTGAA
The DNA here is from genome assembly GCA_004024625.1 of Mellivora capensis. Classification (NCBI taxonomy): domain Eukaryota; kingdom Metazoa; phylum Chordata; class Mammalia; order Carnivora; family Mustelidae; genus Mellivora; species Mellivora capensis. The sequence continues at coordinate 35,724 of PISX010018937.1, forward strand.
TGTAAGAATTGTGTAGCAAGAGTTAACATAGCAGACCTAACTACTATCCTTTAAAACACCCTTGGCTGGCCTCTGGGAACTTGGATTTGGGAGGGTTCCCGTTATACTCTGATAAGAATGGTTCATGGCAGCTTAGTTGTACAAAGAGTGATTTTATGTTGAACATGCACTTTCTTTCTGGGAATTTAATATTTTGTTACATACTAGGACCAGCCCCCAGGAAAACCCCTGGGGCACTGAGTCTCTGAGCCTCATTTCAAATATGTTGTCATGGGGTGCCCGAGTGGCTCAGTTGGTTAAGTGCCTTCGGCTCAGGTCATGATCCCAGGGTCCTGGGATCGAGCCCGCATTGGGCTCCCTGCTCAGTGGTAAGTCTGCTAGTCCTCCTTCTCCTTCTGTCCCTCCCCTCCCTCGTGCTCTCGGTCTCTCTAAAATAAATAAAAAAGATCTTTAAAAAAGGAAAAATCACATGTTGTCATAATTCATTCCTTGAAGAATCGAAAGTGCCTACAGGACCACTGTCAACTCGGACTTGGGTTCCTCTGGATGTCACCCCACGCACTTTATCCCTCTGCTGATTGTGCTCTGTGTCTTTTCACTGTAACAAATCAGCCATGAGCATGGCCATCTGCTGAGGCCTGTGAGTCTTCCCAGTGACTCATGGGGCCTGGGGCTGGTCTCAGGGACACCCACACATTTAGAGCACAAAAGAAACTCTACACATCTAGGTAGACCAAGTAAAACTGTAATGTTCACAATGCTCATCTTGAGTCGTGGAGAAAAGTTTGGATTGTGTTCAATCAACCTGCCAAACAAAGGGACAGGATGCTCAAAGAGATCTGGAAAATTCTCCAACAGAAAAAAAAAAAAAAGGTAGGGGGGTATTTAGCACTCAAACAAAACAAAGAAGGTGGGCTGCTGCCTTCCATCTGACATAGGGTTGCCCCTCAACTAGGACAGGTGCTTGGACACATCAGATGCTTACTCATCTATCTTCAAATAACCCTGTGAGGTAGGTATTACCGCCCCTACTGCAGCGTGAGAAACTAAACGTCCAGAGAAGGCAGGCGACTGGGCAGAGGTCACACCGCTCATACCCTTGCACAGGCTGCTCCCACCGACTGGAACCTCTTTTTGCTCTTTCTCTCCACCAATTCTGACTCGCTCTGAATGCCTGCTTTCATATCACTTTCTCATCCAAGTTGGAGCTGACCCTCCCTGTCAGGATCTATCCTGCTACCTGCTTCTCAGCGTGACAGCTGCATTCCCACTGCAACCCTATCGTGTGGTAAAGAAGGAAGCATTTTAGCACGTGTCTCTCCCCAAACCAGAGAGAAGCTGCCTTAGGGCACACTGGCTGTTCCCTGGTTTATCCTTGGCGCCCAGCACACAGTGGGTCTCGATATAGCTGAACATTGGAAAGAGGGGGGAAAGGCACTGATGAGCGCTACTGGGTCTCACTCCTAGAAACACGGAGACCTGAAAAGAATTCTTTGTTTTTTTGTTTTGCTTTTTTTTTTAATTTGACAGAGAGAGAGATCACAAGTAGGCAGAGAGGCAGGCAGGGGGGCGGGGGGAATCAGGCTCCTGCCAAGCAGAGAGCCCGATCGGGGCTCTATCCCAGGACCCTGGGACCCCTGGAGGCAGAGGGTTTAACCCACTGAGCCACCCAGGCGCCCCTGAAAAGAATTCTTTGAGCTGAAACCAGGCAGGAGGGAAAGACTGCAAGCCAAGGAGACTCTGGGGCTGTGACATGTTCTCAATCCCCAAACGGTCCCCATGGAGACCCAGTACCAGGATGGGTGACCCACAGGGTCTACAAAGGTGGCAGAAGAGGGAGTGGGGGCCATAGAGGACAGAGACTCCAAGATCAGAGGGTTGTGCTGCTAGTCGCTCCCTTCTCTGCCCCATCGCAGTGGGAGGTCACCTGAAATTGTCACCTAGGTTCCTCCCAGCTTTTGTGGTTCCCAGCAGATGAGTCTTCCAAAGGTATGTAATACAGGGAGTCAGGGAGTCAGCGCAAGGGGCCTGGGCTCTTGGTGGCTAGTATTTAGAAGTGCCCTGCCAAGATGAGGCCAGGATGGCACAGGAGGTAACAGGGATTATCAGCAAGAACTCTGGACTGGGACCTCATGAGAGTCCTGGGCTTGCCACTCCCCAGCTATGAGACCTTGAGTGAGTGGCTCCACTACTCTGAGCTTCAGGTCCCTTCCCTGGAAGATGGGTGTAGCAACAGTCCCTACCTCGTGGAGAGAAGGACAGGATCCTGCACTTGAGGTACGTGGCCCAGGGTCAGGCACATGCCCAGCAGGCAGTGGGTACAAGAACTGGTATTTTGGGGACGGATGCTGTTCCTGGGGCCTCCCTCCTACTTACCTCCAAGGATGCCATGCAGACGACTTTATTAGCATGGTAGAAGAAAGTGGGCAGGACATCAAATATGGTCGTTTCGGAGAGTATTAGTTTCTAGGGGATGGGAAGGGAAGGAAGGGAAATGTGAGCAAGTTTCAACCACGGGTCAGATGAGTGGAGGGATGGGGCAGGGAGGGGACACCCATAGTAGTTCTATCAACAAAATGCTGCCAGCGTGCAGCATCGATCAATGGTCCTGGGAGGACAGCACCTAAGGTTCCCCGTCCAGAGGTGGAGGGGGTGGTTGGAGGCTTGCCAATGATCCAAAGGTGTGGGGTGGGGGAAACCAAAAGATGAAGCCATGACTCAGCCATGCGAGTGTGCGTGGTTTCCAGTAAGTTCCACAACACCTGAGTTTTTAATATGACCCCTCCTGGGGGAGCCTTGCTGCCCGATACCCTGTCCATCCTGCGCGACTGGACCTCTCCCAGAGGCTCCCTGAGGCCCCCCTCAGGCAGCCCCGGCCACATCTGGCTAAAGCATTAGTGTTTCCAACTGTGTGCTAAACCCAGGTGCGAGTGCACTGATGGCACGGGGAGCACATCTCCCAGACGCCCCACCCAGGCCACAGTGTGTGCTCTGGAAGGGGGACCGAGGGCGGCGGCCTCACCTTGAGGTTTTCTGGGCAGAACTGGTGGCCATACATGTCGATGGCGGACAGGAAAATGGACTCCACCTGGTTGTGCCTCAGCTCGTAGGACGGGAGGTGGGAGGCGATTAGGACCTGCAGTGGGTGGGGACAAGGAAGCCAACCTTACAGGGGAGAAGCCAAGGGCCGGGCCCGAGAAGGGTTACAGAATGGCAGTAGAGGGACTGTGCACTGTGAGGAAAGGAGGGGGGAGGGACGGCAGCCCACGACTCTACCTGTCTGGCTCTGAGGGCCACTTTGCAATGCTCACTCTTGCTCAGCTGAGTGAGCTCGTTGAGGATGGAGGTCAGCTCTTCCGACAGGGAAGGGTCTGGACCACAGAGCTCATCCTTCGGGGGACAAAGACAGAATCCAAATGGCTTTCCTCTGCCAGAATGAAACAAGCCAGCACTCGTCCTCAGCTGGGGTGGGGGGTGCAGGTACCCCAACAAGCCAGATGGCTCTTCAGCTCTCTGGGCATCCCTGGCACAGCCTGATAATCACGCCCATGCCCTAAACACCC
>PISX010018938.1:0-39351 GCA_004024625.1 Mellivora capensis
TTTTTTTTTTTTTAAAGATTTTATTTATTTATTTGACAGAGAGAGAGATCACAAGTAGGCAGAGAGGCAGGCAGAGAAAGAGGGGGAAGCAGGCAATCCACCAAGCAGAGAGCCTGATGTGGGGCTTGATCCCAGACCCCTGAGATCATAACCTGAGCCAAAGGCAGAGGCTTTAACCCACTGAACCACCCAGGCACCCCAATAATAAACAAAATCTTAAAAATAAATAAATAAATAGCTAAGAGTAGACTATATAAAATTATTCCTTAGTATAAATAAACATTATATGGTTAAACAAATTTAATTACCTTGACCTAACTTTTGTCGTTAGAAATACTTTTTGTACAGTGTGAAATTCCAGATTGCATACTGTGGGCATTCAGCTATTTCCATGCTCATGTACATTTATTATGAATACACACAACACTTTTTCTCATTTGAGAGTATAGGTGTGTGTTTATAATAAAGAGAGTGAGTATCCCCGAACTTCATTCACATAAATGCACAGTATTTTTTCATTCATTTAAATTGGGTTGGGATTTATCTATATGGCTTATATGACTATATTTGGAGAAGGCTAAGTTGCAGAAATATTGTAACATAGACAATGGTATTAACATATTCAGATCTGCAACTCAGCCCTTGCTGCTTTACACATGTAATTAGGTTGTTTCCATGGTAATGATCTAATTATGGGCTTCTCCTTGGCCTTGTGTAATCACATTTGCTGCATTTTGGCAGAGATATTTTCCTTATTTTGTTGAACTGCAACACTTGACAAGATGTTCTCTCTTAAGATGAATAATGATTTTTCTTGGCTGAGAAAAAAAAAATGAAACAATACCTTCAAAGGTGATTTGAGAGGGATTATAGATATTTGACAAATCATGCCAGTGTTAAGGTATCTATTACTCTCGAAAGCATGATCTGTTTTTATCTCTTGTGTAGGTGTCATTACTGATGGAAATCACAGGAGATTCTCATTTAAAAAAACAACAAACATGCATGCTATTTAAATATATCATTTCCATGGGGCCTAGGAACCTGAAGAAAATGTTAGGTCAAGAAAGAGAAAGCTCCAGAGGGCTTGGCAGAAAGAGAACCAGAGACTGTGTTCAGCAAGAATATTATATTGCAATTGACAAGGCTATTCATGAAGAGATATTTGATTATGGTTACCATGGCAGTAGGAAACACCTGAAAAAATCAATTAAGGCTTATTTCCGCAGGGATTCAAATGCAATCCTTTATTCATTTGCAAAAGAAGACAGGAAATGTAAATACTTGTAGGAAAGACAGCTTTATTGTCATGTGGTCCCCTCAGAAAAACTCTGGAATATTATGAGAATAAAAGTTTAACTCTTTTATATGTTTAAAATTCCTCTGCTTTATAAAGCATTTTATGTGGGAGACTTTATACCAGCAAGAATGCATATACTAGGTGGCAGAGGCTGCTTTCTCTGAGAGTTAGCAAGAAGGTTTATGGGCTCTGATGGTACAATGTCTGGGCACTAACGCCCAGGGGCTAGGAACTGAAAGCCCTCATCCTTTAACTATAATGGAAATTTAGAATTAGTGGATCAGAGCTCTAAGGACCCAGCATATTGAAATTGCATTCTGAATATCATTTCATAGGGAATAGAGTGGGTAAAGTGTTTTTTATAACCTAATTGATTAAAGGGCATAAACATAGCATAGTGCTTGGGAATAATTATGATGATAATAACTGCCCTATTTCTAGCAAATCCATCCTTATAAAATAGCATATGGTTTGGTTTTAGATGTATATAGTATTATTTTCCTAGAAGGAAAATGGCATTAATGAGATATTTAGTTATTATTTGCATAGAACTATTAAGAATGTTGATGTCCTGGGGAACGCCTGGGTGGCTCAGTTGGTTAAGCAGCTGCCTTCGGCTCAGGTCATGATCCCAGCGTCCTGGGATGAGTCCCACATCGGGCTCCTTGCTCGGCAGGGTGCCTGCTTCTCCCTCTGCCTCTGCCTGCCACTCTGTCTGCCTGTGCTTGCTCTCTCTCTCTCTCCCTCTCTCTCTGACAAATAAATAAGTTTCAAAAAAAATGTTGATGTCCTTCTTTAGATGCATTCATTCATTGAAAAAATATTTCTTTATACTTGTAATACACCAGGCACTGTGCAAGGTCCTGGGAATAAAAGAAGGAAGGGTAGAGGCATGATTGTTGCTCCCAAGTTATTTATTATTTTTTGGAATAAACAGGCTAATTTCAACCCTGAGCTAAGTAGTCTAATACAGGGAATCTTAGGGTAGGATGGGAGCACAGAGGGCAGGGGCCAAAGACAACATGGGACACAGACCACGTATCACAGAACGAGCGCAGGCGAGGTAGTGGGGCGGGAGCCTGCGCGGTAGAGGGGGTTGAGGAGAGATGAGGCTGGAGTTTGACCAGGGTCCTACGCACCACAGCCCTTGCCAGTCATGCCCATGGCTTGGCCCTGAGCATAATCAGAATCTATTAAAAGTTTCAAGCAAGGGAACATTATGGGCTGATTTGTGATACCTGCTGCTGCTACCTTTGGCAAGTGATTTTAGAAGAATCAATCCAACAAGTGACATCCTGAAATATTTAAACTGCCGACTGGGCCTGGTCTTAGGTGAAACACTGTCCCTCCCAAGGACACCATCCTATCTTTTCCAAGGGCTTTCTTAGCTCCATTCCTCTGTAATGATGTGATTTGTTTTTCTTTGTAGACAGATTTGCCTATAGTGTGAATATACATGTATGTGTGAGTGAATTATCTTTTTTTTTTTTTAAGATTTTATTTATTTATTTGACAGAGAGAGATCATAGTCAGGCAGAGAGAGAGGAGGAAGCAGGCTCCCTGCTGAGCAGAGAGCCCGATGCTTGACTCGATCCCAGGACCCTGAGATCATGACCTGAGCCGAAGGCAGCGGCTTAACCCACTGAGCCACCCAGGCGCCCCAGTGAATTATCTTTGATTACTCAGGGCTTTGACTTGTCCACCAGCTGCCTGATCTAAAACACTTTGAACACCTTCATTCCCACAATGAGGCTCTGCCTTCCGGTAGGTCAAGCCAAGAGGGTGCTGGTAGCTGTTGTAGAGAAGGATGTGGGTTTGCATGAGTCACGGTGTGCAAGAGTGAATGATGGTTTGAAGAAGTAGTCATGAGCCATGGAAGTATGCAGTGAATGACTTTTATAGTCTCTGCTCTTTTTTGATTATACCAAGGACAGCTTTTTACTGAGTAGCATATAGAGTGTGGCAGTGGTTGGAGTACTGTAAGGCCACAGTTGAAATAAACCAGCTCTTGCTCTGTTTAATGGACAGATCTACCAAACATACAAAGAACAGCAATGTACTTGTTTTAAGTAAATATGCCTTAAAAGGAAAAGGAAGGTCAGAGATCTGGTAGTTGGTTATAAAGTAAACATTCTCTTAAGGGTTTGCTGGAGAATATGGGCCAGAAATTCAGTTTTCTTCTTAGGCAGAGTATGACGATTGGACAGTATATTTTGCCAAACAGTTTCGCCTTGTTTGTTAATTATTAGCATCAGCAATGCGAATTTAAAGAATTGTATGTGTTTCATGTTGGTATATAGGTAATCTCGGTGTACTGAAGAAAGGTTACCATGCATTTATTCAATACGTGTTTACTGAGTACCTAACATCTGTCAGCGACTTGGTGTGATTAGATGAAAAATTTCTCAGAAGTTTATTCTAGACTGCAGGATGGTATAGTACATATAGTGAGGAAACTTGTGCAAGGGAACACAGGTGAAGGTATATAGCCCAACTGTGGTTTGGGGCAAGAGGTAGTGGAATTGTCATCTGTGTCTCCAGAATCCTTAATGGTTCTTAAGAGCTCAAATCTCATTCCAGTAAAATCATGCCACATGAAAATCTTGGATTAACAAAGAGAATTCAAGAACTAAGGAAAGTGAAATATTTAGAAGAATCCTTTGAACCTGGTCACGTTGGCTTTTGTTCTAGAAAAATGAAGGCAAGGTGATCTAGCTGACCTCTTAGCCATCCACACACCCATCCCTCCCTCCCTCCCTCCCTCCATCCATCCCTCCATCCAACACATGTTTGAACTTTTACATCCCAGGCACTATTCTCAGGCTTGAGACTACAGAGATAAATAAGACTGACAAAGTCTTTTCTTGGGCCGTTATGGAGCTTAATTTATAGGGGAACCCAAGATGTAAGAACTCTATCTGCTCTGTTACATGCAAAAATAGTCTTAAATTGCTCCAGTCAAACTCGGGCCTTTGGTTTGAATCTTGGAACAGGAAGGACATTGGTCAAAACAGTAGAATGTGAATAAAATTTAAAGTCTAGTAAATATTATTGTACCAATGTTAATGTCTTAGTTTTCAGAGTTGTATTATAGTTATGCAAGATCTTAACATCAGGGAAAGCTGGGTGAAGGGTTCAAGGGGACTTTGTACTCATTTTGCAACTCTACTGGAAGTCTGAAATGATTTTTAAAATGACAGCTGAAGCTAAAGCAGAAAAATGGAGCCTTGGCTCTGCTCTACCTTCTGTTTGTGTTTTTCATGTCCCTTTTACTCTTCTGCTTCTTCATCCCGGTGAATATAGTTCAGGCAGAACAGAATGGGTAAAGATGAGAGTATTGTCAGTCTCTTGTTTTCATGCATTACCATTCCACTCTCTGTTTTTCCATTTCAAGGCTGTCTGCCTTAGCACCTATGTTACATAATTATCAGAACCAATAGTTACTATCATCATTTTGGTCAATGCCATGAATGCCAAAGCAGAGGCATAGAGATCTTACAGAGATGATCCCTTTTCTGTATGTCTTGGGATTTTGGTTGTGGGCTTCAATGTCACTCCTTATTTTGTGTCTGGATCTAAAGATGCTGGGTTTAGAAGAGTGCTTGCAGATCTGGTCCAGCTCTTTCATTTCACTGATAAGAAAACCAAGTCCTGGCCAGATGAAAGGATTCGTCCACGATCAGTGTTCCTAGTTAGTGGAAAAGCTTGAAATAGAACCAGCTCTTTTGACTTCTAGTAAGATATTTTTCTCCCTTCTGAGCTGCTTCTTTAAACCCTGCAAATAGCTGAGAAAACTCCACAGGTGACAGTCGATTCTATTACAAACAGAATGTTACCATTTACAATGTATGATTTCAGAACTTGTTGGATAGTCTAACACAGGAAATAGGCCTGTGGAGGCACTGCACATGATTGCTAAGAAATATTGGCTGCATTAGATTATTCACTAAAAATTCATCAAAACATTCCTTCTATTTTCTGTGATCACTTTTGCATCTACCTGCATATCTGGATTGACACCGAAAATAAAAAGTGTCAGAACAGCACTATCTTACACAATTTTGTTACCTAAGGGACCTAAGTATAGCATAAGTGTTCAGGTAATTTTTTAATTTTTTTTTAAACATTGCATTAGGTGAGGTTCACATATCTGCAAAAGTCATATGAATTAGGCACTTAGGAGTCTTACTAATTTTTACTTAACACCACAAAGAATATGTGTCAGAGAAAATGGTTCCAAATTAAAGCTGACACACAGCAGCTGCAACTATAACCAGCATCTAATCCCAGTTTATTTCCTTTTTTTTTTTTTTTCAGATAAGCTCAGGGGTGTGATCAATAAATCAAGATAATTGCAACTATTAGAAACGTTAAGCAGGATTTTTTTCTTTTTCTTTCTTGACCATGTAATGTCTTCCAGGGTAGTGGCTGTCGGTCTGGTCTTCCTATAGTACCTATTCCCCCAACCAGTGATCTCCCTTGCTTTGGCAGTGTTGTTCAGCCCTGTGCATTGCCCCTGGAGTCCACCTTTCTGCCTGTCTCAATGCTCCCGGGGCCACAGCTTACTGAGGGGTTCTGCAGAGTATCATTCTCTTCTGGAGCCATTGTCCTTGAGGAAACACATCATTATGCACATCCTGGCTTGGATCAAATCAATGAATGAATGGAAGACTTCTCTTTATCTCCCTCTGGTATGATGCATTCCACCTGTCTTCTTTCTGTACCAAGCATCTCACAACCTTTAGCCTCTTCCCCCCCCCTCCCCATTTTCCTCTTCTACCCTTTCTCCTGTATCCTCTCTCTTCCCCTTTTCTTTCCACCAGATATCTCCACAGAACCCCACTGTGCCTGGAACAACAGAGTTAGGTCCTGGATATACAAAGGTAAATAGGATGAACTCTTCTTCTCAAGTGTGTACCTCTTTGGTTCCCTAGCTGTTACCCTAAACTCACCAGACTCTGCCTGTCTCTGTCTATCGGGGGAGGGTCCAGCCACACCCGTGGCTCCTGTATGCTCTTTCTCTGCACACTGTCAACCTCCATTTACACCAGGGAGTCTCTGAGGTAACACAGTGATGAGGAATAACTGTCAAACAGCATGAAGATATTTAATGGTGGTTTAAAAAGAGCCTGGGAATAAAGTTGTATGAGAAATTTGTTACATATTTAATTTAGGAAAGATTGTTACAGTATCAGGGGAGGAAAGGAAGAAAATATATTGCTCCCCATAAAAATGCAGTAAAAGATAAAGCACAAACAGCCCCTCTGTTATGTTGAAATATAGTCATCCTGTGATTAAATGGAGGCAGCAAGGTGGTTTCTGTTTGGCACTTATGCAAGAGAGATGTGGGGGAAGCATAAGGCTTCACAGCTATAGGTTTGGGTCTTTTCTAGAGCTCTGAGGAAATTAAAATGCAAACAAAGCACAGTGGCATAGGGATTCTGAGGGTCTTCAGAGGAGAAGTTGTAGTACTTAGAGAGGTGGGCCATGAAATGAACTTAAGCTTCAGGATATTTTGACACCTCTCTGTTTTCCTCAGCTTGACAGCCTTAACAGGAAGCAAGGTCACATCATTTTTTTTTCAATGTACAAAAACTATTATTATGTCTTTTCTATCCTGGGAATCTAAGAAAAGAACCATCTTGCAAATGAGTCAGCCTGGAGTGTCCAGATAGCTCAGTCAATTTTTGGCTCTGTGCTTTAGCACATTCTGTTAATAGGGTGGATGGCTTTTATATGTCAGGCTTCAGAAAGTGGCAGGCATTTCCTAACCTATCACTCATTTGAGGTACTGAACTTGGGATCAATAAATATTCCATTACTGCCTTATTTATGGCCAACTATAAACAATTTCTATCATTAAATCTTTGCCTTTTAGTTGTCTCTCATTAGCAAGGGATCAATTTCAGATCCTAGTCTGGTTCATACCCAGAATGAAAGAAAAGCAATGTGTGAGAATGTTTATTTGTATTCGTATTTATAGTTTTTGTTAAAATAAATACATGGTGGAAATTATTTCTGTATCAAATATTTTCACACTGTTTTGGTTCTAAAAGTGACCTTGAGCTTCATGTCTGATGTCGTGGTGACATGGAAGAAACACTGAATAGCACTTAGATGAGTTAGGGTTCTTATCCTATATCTGCATAGCTCTAGTAACCAATTGTATGACCTGTCAGATAAGTCATTGCCCCCTTTGTAAAATGATTGGATTGGAATGGAGGATGCCTAAGATTCTCTGTAGGTCCTGTTTCACAAATGGAGGAGGGTCCCAGAGAGTGGTGGTAGATAATATGTGGAAATGGGATTTAAATAGCATCCTTGCTGCTGTTCAGAATTCATATGAGGACAGTGGTAATGAAGATGTGAGTGCCCTCTGGAAGATCACCCACTGATTGTGAATGTTTTGCAATGGACTCTCTCCTCCTATAGGGGGCACTTCTACCTTGAGGAACACAAATTGTTTCTGAGTTGGAGGATTGCCCGTGGGCTGGAGGCACTTAAAGAGATACTTTATTCAAAACGTAGTATTATTTTGTTGTTGTTGCTGTGTTGTTTTAAGGAGAATCTTAACACTTTCACTGGGCTTATGTCATAATTTACCACTGTCTTCCCCACTTGGCCCCCTTTACTTTGATCTCCTTTCCCTGAGGGTATTGAAGTTGTAAGAGCTAGCCCAAGGAATTCAGAAAACAGAGCTGGCCTTCTGTCCTCAGGCAACAGTTACTGAGTGTCAACTATGTATCAGGAGAAGATACACTGGATGCAACTTCTCCCTAGGGGAACTCATACTCTAGTGAGGATCACTGATGCAAGAATTCTCTTTACAAATACTTAAATAATCACGGGTTTGCTAAGTATGAAGGATTCCTGCAGTGTGCTGTGGATGTGTGGAGCAAGGGAATCTAATTTACTCTCAGAGCAAAGGAAGGCTTCTCCAAGAAAAGGATTTTAAAGCTGAGACCTGAAAACCAAGTAGAAAATATTCAACAGAGAAGATATAAGAAAATGTTGGGTGGGAGATGAAGGCACAGAGGTGGCAAGGGAATGATGGCTTTGGAAAAGGAGAGCTGATGTCTTGAGCAAGATGAACGTGGGTGAGCAAACACATCTCTACACCTGTTTCCTCCAAAATCATTAAAAAGGGCTATATTGGAAAAGAATAATGAAAAAGCCAGATTTCCATTCTTTTCCCTTGAAACTTGCTTCCTGCCCCCTCCCCAACCTTCTGATTTCTGTCAGTGATTCCTAGAATCTCACAGTTACTCCGAAGGACAAACTCTGCGTTGTCCTCGGCTCTATCTACTCATTTCTCCAGTCCCCAAATCCCATTCCTTCTTTCTGTGGCTTGGCTTTGACTCTTCTCCTTCCTTTCCTTTCCTCTTGTCCCCACCCTTCCGGAAGGCCTCACACTCTACAACTGCTTTGTCACAGTGGTGTGTGAGCTACTGTCTTTGTCAGCCCCCCAGGCAGTTGAAGAAGCATCGTTCTGAAAACACTCCCTTACACAGACTGACCTTTTCAGTGGATGTCTTTGGCCTTCCACCACCTAAAGAACTAAAGCTCAACCTTTTAATTTTCCACTGAAGGCCCAAAACCATCATGAAAGTTTATGTCTCCTTTTACGATGCCTGAGTTCTTATGCTTGGCTACACTGTAGAACACAGAGGACCTGGTATCATGAGTGAGTGTCTTGAAAGAAAAAGAGTGTAGCAGAAACATAAAATGAGATACCACCTTACACCAGTTAGAATGGCAAAAAAACAAAACAGGGAACAACAAACGTTGGTGAGGATGTGGAGAAAGGGGAACCCTCTCACATGGTTTGTGGTAATGCAAGCTGGTATAGCCTTTCTGGAAAACAGTATTGAGAATCCTCAAAAAGTTAAAAATAGAGCTATCCTATGACCCAGCAATTGAACTACTGGGTATTTACTGCAAAGATACAGATGTAGTGAAAAAGAAGGGGTATATGTACCCTAATGTTCATAGCAGCAATGTCCACAATAGTCAAACTGTGGAAGGAGCTGAGATGCCCTTCAATAGATGAATGGATAAAGGATATGTGGTTATATGTACAATGGAATGTTACACAACCATCAGAAAGGATGGATACCAAATACTTGCATCAACATGGATGGAACTAGAGGGGATTATGATAAATGAGATAAGTCAAGAAGAGAAAGTCAATTATCATATGGTTTTACTTATCTGTGGAACATAAGGAAAAGTATGGAGGACATTAGGAGAAGGACATGAAAAATGAAGGGGGAAAATCAGAGGGGAAGATGAACCATGAGAGACTAGGGACTCTGGGAAACTGAGGGCTTTAGAGGGGAGAGGAGTGGTTGGATGGGTGAGCGCCATGATGGGTATTTAAGAGGGCAGGTATTACATGAAGCACTAGGTGTTATATGCAAACAATGAATCATGGAACACTATGTCAAAACCTAATGACATACTGCATGGTGATTAACATAACACAATAAAATTTTAAACAATGAAAAAAATGAAAATTTACTTTGTTTTACCACACACAAAAATATAAGTAAATGTTATTTCAGTTAAAAAAAAAGAAACATACATTGGAAGATATATTAGTCTGATAGTGATTTTTTTTTCTATATTCCTTTTGCTCCTATGCACATTTATCTAACAAATTTTTATCATGGTGTAATAGACTTTTATATTCTGCTTACTATGCCCTGTGGCAGTTTGTATTTTCTAAGATGACTGCAACATGCTCTCCCATCAGCATGTTCTTTTTTCAATATGGCATAGAGATTCCTCTTATTAGGAGGAAGGGATGATGTTCACTACCCTTGAATCTGGGAAGCTGTGACTACAACCAAAGTCATTCTATGCGAATTCTGATGCTAAGCCATGCAACGTGATAGGGCTTCTACAGGTACTTCTTGGGATGCTTGCTCTTGGAATCTAGGTGCCATGCCATGAGGAAGCAGGCAGCTCCCATGGGAAGCCATATGGCAAGGCCATGTATACGTGTTCTGGACAGGAGATCTAGAGGAGGTCTGAGGTCATAGCCGGCATCAACTGTGGATTCACCAGGCTTGTGAGTGATGAAGGCTTTGAAATTATTCTAGCAGCAGCTATTGGCTAACTGCAGCCACCCAACGGACCCAGAGGCAGAACTGGCTGGCAGAGCCGAGTCATCTCCTGGAACTGTGAAAACTAATGAAAAAGTAGTTGTTATAAATTTAAGCCACTTGGTTTTGGGATGATTAAATGTTACAGCAATAGATAGATGACCCATATCTTAAACTAGTAAAATACCTGATGTAATTTTAAATTAGAATTTATCCTAGGAAAAAATTTCAAAAGGCAAAATAAATGCATTATCACAAATATACCAACAGTACTTGTAGTCTGAAGATAATGAGGAAAGAAAACCAGATGTCCAATTTTTTTTCCATATCTACTCACATTTGTTTTACCACTGAGCTTATCAACACCTTGAAGGCAGGGATTTTGTTTTAAACGTTGCACACAGTAGGCTTCTCTATTGCATGTTATTTTTTGATAGGATGATGTAGTCTATAAATATTTTTATGATTTATTTTAATAAATTTTCAAAGTCCATCCAAATGATTTCATTTTATCCTTTCAAAGCCTTGTCTCACCTTCATAAGGTGAGGCTAGGAGTCTAGCACTGCATTCTCTATGGACTCAAACCTTCTGATTTTAATCCTGAGACATGCTTTACTCTACCACAGGTGCTCATTGTCCTGAATTTTCTTTCTAACAATATTTGTAGAAACATGTTGGATCGTCATGTGTCTGGGCAGGGAAGTGTCTTTGTTCTAGAGCCCTGATGTGTTTTTAAATATCTTTGCTGAAGCTCTATGGAAACCGGTAGCTTAGAACTTGAGTCAATATGGGAAGAGTGCCCATCAGGCTTGCTGAGAGTTGCATTTTGGGCTCAGTGATAGTGTGTCAGGAAGGTTCCACCCAGGACGACTCTAAGTTTTCTTGTGATATACCAAGATGGTTAATTGCTCTTTTATCTTTAATAACTGATCTTTGCAAAGGTTGAGAATGAAAGAAAAGATCACATAGAGAACACCAGCTGTGGTGTCAGACTGGGTTTGAAACTTGACTGTGCCACAGTTCTGTTGCTTCGAACCAAGTTTACTGACCTCTCAGAGCCTCACTTTTCTCACCTCCTAAATAGAAACACAGTAGTTCAATCCTCATTGGGTTTTTGACAGGAAGTAATGAGATGGTATATGCAAAAGACTCTTTAAAATGCACTTCTCTTGGGATGCCTGGCTGGTGCAGTTCGTTCCGCATCTGACTCTTGGTTTCAGCTCAGGTCATGATCTCAGAGTCCTGAGATTGAGCCCAGTGTTGGGCTCCACACTGAGCGGGGAGTCTGCTTGAGGATTTTTCTTCCTCTGCCCCTCACCCCACTTGAGTGTTTGCTCTCTCTCTCTAAAATAAATAATCTTTACAAAAAAATTTTAAAAATGCATTGTTCTTAATAAGCATGGAGCAATTAATATAACAACCTAAACATTCATTTTGGTTGAACTGTTTAAAAATTTAAGAGCTCCGGTATCACCTGGGACTGTCTAGAAACTCTCAAAGTTCTTGTGTGACCTTGGGCAAATTACTTTACAGCTCTTGGCCCCAGGGAAGATTTGGTTGGAGGATTTCCAAGATTCTTATCTTCTGAACTTAAAATTCTGACTTTTAAATAGTAACTTAGATGACATTAAACCATTTTGGATTTGTCAATCTTCTAATTGGTTTCCTTGTAATTACCACCTCATTTGTCTTTTAAATACTAGGTGACCTTCTGCCATGCTGGTATTTGATTTGCTAACAGCTGAAATATGTTTACCCTTTGCAAACATTTCACTAGAAATAACTACAATCTTTATAGTAACACTGCAGTTTTGCTAGGAATGTAATTGTTCCTCCATCCTCATGGTACAACATTCAATTGAACAGTGCATTTGAGGTGTCAGAACTGTTCTTAAGGCCATGTTGGCTTTCTGTTGGTGGTGACCAGCCTTGTCTACCAAATAGTGTGCCCATTATCTTCATTTATTCAGTCAGAACAAAGTAAAACTAAAATCACATAGGATATTTATGATTTGTAGGGATAATCATTTGCAAAGGGTTGCAATATCAATAATTCTATAAGTTTGATCTTATCCCCATTTATAGATGAGAAACTAAACCTCAGTTTATGGCTTATCACATGAATATGAATAAGCAGAAATACCTAATTTCGGAGTTAAGAATCTAGGCCTCGTCTTGGTTCTGGAGATTGTTCATTCTACCACATAGTGTGGTTCTCTGTTGCAGAGATTCAGGGTCATTCATGCTGCATGGGTTGAGGGAAAAATTGCTAACCAATCTTTAAATATTTCCTTTGATTATAAATGAACATATTAACAAATTAGAAAGGGGATACACCAGAAATGTAGCTAAGAGGGGATCAAGGAATGTCTCTTAAAATGGTACACTTCAACAATTAAAAAAAAAAAAGAAATAGATTAACATTAGTAGTTGTCAAGACTATAATGAAGAGATCTCAGGGTCCACACTGGCAGCAGCACCAAGGGCATTAAGAGAAGGCAGGGAACATATAAGGCCTTTTTGTCATCTTCAGACCTTGCAGATCCTGGTCTCCAGATTGTTCCTTCTCAGTCATTTCATGGCTAGATTTGGGCCACCTAGCTACACCTCTTAGTAAGTAGCTGGAAAATTAGGAGCTTAATTATGGTAGTAAGGTAAGTCAGAACAATATAGTAAGTACAGGACAGCAAGAGGAGCTAGTGTGCAAGGAAAATTGCCATGGCCCTGAGGTCAGAGCACTCTCTGAGCTTCAGTTCCCTTATATCTCTTTACATCTCTAGTAGTCTATGACTGTAGCAGTAAAAAGTTTCCTAGTGATCTTACAGGTAGAATAGAAATCTGTCTTCAGATTGAATTAAGACCCAGCCACCCTGCTGAATATGCTCAATGTTTGACATCAGATCTAGGCCTTATGTCCCCATTCACTTAACTGGGAATTAGAAGTAAAACAGCTAGTTCCATAATCTATGTCACTTACAAAACCCAAATATATAGGATGAATATTCTGCCCTCTCACATATTTCTTCTCAAGGAAGAGCTCTGGAATGCTACATGGACTTGAGAGTCAGAGGCATGGATAGAAGGACATGGAGTTAATTGAGAAATGTCAGCAGAATAAACAATGGGAAAGCAGCAGCAGCTTTTTTTAGTGTTTGATATATGTAATGTGCTTTACATACATTATTTCTAGTTTTCATAATAGCCCTGAAAGGCAATATGATCTCCATGTAACAGACATAGAGGTTCAGACATATTAAGAAACGTTCTTAAGGATCATCAGTCATAATCAGGAGGACTCTTTCTCCACTAGAAGCAGACAAGGATGAGTAGAGGGATTCTCTTAGCTGGAGAGTGGAGATGACATCTGTTGCTTTCCTGCCTTTCTGGCAGGCCCTAGTAGAGGCCAGGAAAAGATTATGAAACTGAACTTTTTGAAGGGGTTGGAAAATCTGAGAGGGTGGATAGAATTTTGGCTTTGGGGGATTTTTGACCTCATGACATTTTGATCACAGATAGATTGGCAGCTCTGAGACTTCTGGGGTATGAACTTCTTGAACACATTTCAGCTGAGATGATTGATTTCTTTGGGGCTATGGAAACATGGGGCAAGGTAGTCCTACTTGGTACTGTAGACCAGAAAAGATCCAAAAGCAAGGCAAGCTAGAACATGTATTTGGGGCATTTTCTGCTCAAGGCAAAGAGAGAGAGAGAGAGAGAGAGAGAGTTCGTTCTGCTTAGTTCACCAGGTAGGAAATCTGGGACTCAGGACAGATGTTTTATGTAAGAATAGAGCATTTGCTTTAGATGTGTTTGTTGAGCATTTGCTTTTTCTATGCCTATAAAAACTGAAATGGGATGTGGGCTACATAGAATGAGGAATCCCAGCAATAGCCACAGTTATTCTGAAGAGTATATTTAGAAAAGTAAGTATGTACAGAGGTTATTCAGTTATATAGATTCAGGACATATTGATTCATGTGCATTCTTTATGGTATAACCAATATTACAAAGCTGGTGTGTATACAGCCATCAGTTAAAAATAATTTAATACTCATTTGGTATATGACATATCATGCATATTTTAAAATGTAGAATATTTATTCAATTATGAAAATATTCTCAAGAGAATGAGAAGACATGCTACAGACAGAGAGAAAATACTTGCAATAGACCTATCTGATAAAGGTCTGTTATCTAAAATAAAAGAATTCTTAAAACTCAATAATAAGAAAATGAACAGTCTGACTAAAAACTGGGAAAAAGATGAAATCAGACATCTCACCAAAGATATGCAGTTGACTAATAAGCACATAAAAATTATTCCACTCGTAAGTCATTATGGAAATACAAATTAAAACAACAATGAGATAACACTACCACCTATTAGAATGGTTCATATCCAAACCACTGACAACACTGAATCCTGGTGAGGATGTTGAGCATTAGGAACTTTCATTTATTGCTGGCATGAATGCAAAGTAATACGATTGGGAAGACAGTTTGGAGGTTTCTTACAAAACTAATTGTATTCTCACCAAAGATCTAGCAATTATGCTCCTCTGCCCAAATGAGTTGAAAACTGGTGTCCACATAAACACCTGCACATAAATGTTTATATTATCTTATTTTATAAATGGTGGGATGTCCTTCAGCAGTTGAATAGATAAACTATGGTACATTGAGACAATGGAATATTATTTAGTGCCGAAAGGATATGAACTATCAAGCTATGAAAAGACTTGGAAGAACTTTAAATACATGTGGCAGAGTGAAAGAAACCAATATGAAAAGAGTATATACTGTATGATTCCAATGAGATGACATTTTGGGAATGGCAAAACTGTGGAGACCATAGAAAGATCAGTGGTTACCAGGAGTTAGTAGGGAAGGTGGGATGAATTGGTGGAGCACAGAGGACTTTTAGGGCAATGAATCTATTCTGTATGAGAGTATAATGGTGGATATATTAGTTCATTAGTTAATGGTTATTATGTTAGTCTAAACTCACAGAATGTACAACCCTAAGAATGAACCATAATGTAAACTATAGACTTGGGGTGATAATAATATATAATGTAGATTTGTTATTTACTAAAAAAATGTGCTACTCTGATGGATAATGTTGACAGTAGGGGAGGCTGTGAGTGTGTGGGGTCAGAGAGTGTATGGGAAGTATATATGTACTTTCTTTCTCTCTCTCTCTCTCTCTCTTTTTTGGTTCAGTGATTCATTTGTTGTGTATAACACCCAGTGCTCATCACATCACATGCTTAATGTGGTCCTTAATGAGCACATTAAAGGTCCTTAATGACCTTTCTGCTCAATTTTGTTGTTCTCCTAAAACTCCTCTAAAAATTGTCTATTAAAAAATGTATGTACAAAAGAAGGAAAAAAGTCTCAATTCTATCATCCAGCAATAGGTAGTGCTCACTTCAGCATCCATTTTTATCACTTACTCAATGATTCTCAGAGAGCACCTACTATATATCAGGTATCATGCTGGGCATCGTGGCTACAGCAGTGATTCCAACAGACAAAAATCCTTATCCAGTGGAGCTTATATTCCACCTGGGATGGAGGAAAACTCAGAAAATAAAGTGAATGAATGAATAAATGATACAGTATTTTAGATGGTAATAAATGCTGTGAAGGGTTACAAGCAAGGAAAGGGGAGTAAGGAGGACATAGATGAAGAGAAAGGAATAGGAGAGATGTTCCCATTTTAAATAGACCATTTTGGGAAGTTCCCATTTTTGACATTTGATGAAAAACCTGAAGGAGGTGAGAAAATTAGCCATGTGAATATGTCAGGTATGGCATTTGGGGCAGAAGGAACAGCAGATGATTGTTATGGGTCTTAAGGAATAAAAAGGAGGCAAGTGTAGCTGCAGGAGAGTAAGCAGGGGGAAGCCTGGCGGAAGGTGTTCATCACGACAAGGGTTAGCCACATCAGGCTGGACCCTGGAGGCCATCTGGATGTCTGGTGTTCGTTTCTTTCTGAAGTGAGATTGGAAGTAATTGGAGAGTCTTGTGCAGAAGAATCAGGTGTTTGGGCTTAGGTTTTAATAGGATCACTCTGGTTCCTCTTCAGGGAACAAACAGTAGATTGAAATGGTTAACACAGGGAGAACAGACAATATGGGGAGAGAGTTAAAATGAGGATATTAGGCTATTTTAATAATCCAGATGAGTCACAATGTTGGCTTGGACCAGGGTGATAGCAGTGCAAGTGCAGAGAGCAGTCAGATTCTGGGAAGATTATGAAGAAGACCTGCAGTGCTTGCCAGTGGATTGGATGTAGGATATCAAAATTAGTGGAGAGATAGGAGACCTTTACCTTGTGGTGTCTCCAAGGATGGAGTTGGAATTAGTTAAGATGAGGTAGACTTGGAAAGACTTTATGGGGACCAAGACCTTGGGAATCTGATTTCAGACATGCTCAGTTTGAGACTTTTTCCATGCAAGTGGAGATGTGGACATATGTGTTTGGAGCATAGGAAGAGATTGGGGCAGGGGTATTCATTTGGTAGCTGTTAGCTTAAATATGGTGTTTAAGGCCATGAGTCTTGTTGAGATCACCATGAGCTGGTACATAGGGAATGTTGACTTAGTGAGTCCTTGAGCCCTCCAACAAAAAGCTAGCAAACGTGCAAGGGGAATTTCTTCATCCATATATATTTTAACGTAATAATCTTCTTACATAGTGTTTTAGCTTTCTCTGTTTGTTGTAGCAATTATATCATGAACATTTTCCCATTTTATTATATATTCTGCAATATGATCTTTTTAAAAAGCAGTTAGGAGTTTATTTTCCTAACAAAGAGTTGATACAATACCACTTTTAATGGCTATCTTATGAATGTATTATAAAACATGCAACCAATCCTCTATTGTCTGACTTTTGAGGTGCTTATAACTTTCCCACATTATAACATATTTGGTGACTTTTCCTGTGCATATATGTATATATATATATATATATATATATATATATATATATATATATAATATGCCTTCATTTCTTTGGGATAAATGTCTAGAGTGGAACTGATGGATCTGTTGTTGAATTTTATCAAATTTCTTTCTTCAGGAGGTTATAACAAGAAAGGAGGGCATGTGATGTAATGAGCCCTGGATGTTATATGCAACTGATGAATTATTGAACTCTGCATCTGAAACTAATGATGTACTATATGTTGGCTAATTGAATCTAAATAAAAATATTAAAAAAGAAATTATTAGAAGAAAATGCTATCTCTTTGTACCTTCTCCAAACCATTTTCTGTCAAGATTTGTAATCTCTGTTAATCAACAGGTGAGAATGATTGGTGAATAAACAGTTTTATTGTATGTAATAAAATGTAATAAATATATATTTATATTATATAATATTATTATATTACTTCAGTGTTTTTTATGATTAATAGTGTAGTTGAGTATCTTTTCACATTTACTGGCCATTTTTAGATTTTTTTGTTTTGTTTTTGCTTCTTAGCTGTGACACAGCTGTGGTATTTAAGACCAACCATGGAGCACTTTCTACCCTCTTGTCCTCTGTCAGTGCAACCCAGTTTGGGGTTGGCTTCCATGGATATAAATACCAGGATCAGATTCACTGTCTTCACTGTTGTATCACCAGTGAAGGTTGTTGGCTTTGGACAAGCCTCTCCTCATAAATTTACTGTTTATCAAACCTGCCACCTACACAGTATATAAAAGAGCAAGATAAATTTTCTACTAATATTCTGCCCTGAGTTCAGAAGTTCAAGAAGACAGGACCTTTGAGTTAAGTCCAGTGAACAATTAGTCTATAGCAATATATTGCAATTCTCATACTTTTTTTTCCATTTAAAAATTTATCCATTGTAATTGTCCTCTGGTTAACAACTAGAGTTCATTTCAGGAAAAGTTTATACCATAACTTTTACTTAGTGAAGAAACAAAACCATTTTTGGAGCTTAGAAAATAATTTCAACTTTATTTCCCCCCCTAAATATTTCAGGCTTGGGCAAAGCCAAAAGTATTCTATGTCAAGCCTCTCTCCCTTCATTTTCTAACCCCTATGAATTTAAAAAGAAATCCAATCTACTTGGTTCTTATTCCTTTACCCTTAAGTCATCAAATGTACTTTATTAAGACATGCTTGATGTTTAAAAGAATTTTGGGGCTTTGTCTTTTTTAAACAACTAGGAAATTTCATTTTGTTGGCTGAAAATAGAACTTGAACCTCAAGAGCATAAATTTCAACCTGAAATTTTCAAACTCATGAGCTAGGAGAATAATTGTTCTCATATTTCTCTTTTTCTGGCTATTATTTTCATTTGATTCTCAAGCTTTATTTAAAAAATAGTAAAGTTCTATAGGAAATGTGTTGATCAATGTAGATTAACTCAGAATGTTTTGATTAAATTCCAAATTTTCAAGAGGCTTCTGAGAGAATTGCTGTGATACTATATTGTTCATAGCATTTTCAAGGGAATTATTTGAAAATACTGGCTGACATTTTGTTTTAGTACAAAGTGACAATCTTTGGGTGATCTCGTCTTTATGACATATCTCCAGATAGGCATGATGAATAAACAAGTTTTCTTAAGTGTCATTGCTTCAAGTTATCAGCAAGCCTAATACACAATTAGATTTCTTAATAGTTTTATATTTTTAAATTTAATTATTACTTGACTATTTGACTGTGGTATTGCTATTCCTTAATAAATTCATGCTTGAAGAGTCAATCTTTAAGTGAGGAAACTTCACTTGTTTACCAAAAGGAAAGAAAGGGAAATTCTCAGAATGAAAAAAATCATACCACCAGAACAATATGAAAAAACAAAACCTAGGACAAGGCAGTGGTACAACCTTTGTTATATCTTCTGAACTTGATGCCTTAGGAATCAATTAATTTAATTTTCTATCTTTATTTTTTGACTTTGAAATTTTATTTTATGTGATATGGATATTTATTATGAGATCTACCCTCTCAACAATTTCTTACATGCATACATAGTACAATATTGTTAAAATAAGTGTAGTGTTGTACGACAGATCCCTAGATTTCATTAATCTTGCAAGTTGAAATTTTATGTCCATTCACTAGCAATTTCCCATTTCCCCATTCTCCCAGCCCCTGGTAACTATCACTCTTATATATAATATGTGTGTGTGTGTGTGTGTGTGTGTGTGTGTGTGTGTACATACATACATACATTCACATTCAGGGCTAAAGACTTGTATAGACATTTCTCTAAAGAAGACAGACATAAAAATAACCAGCAGGTATGTGAACAAATGAATGACAAATATATGATATTTCTTGTTACCAATCATCAGTGAACTATAAACCAAAATCGCAGTGAGATATTACCTCACACTTATTAGGATGTCTGTTTCAAGAGAGCAAGAGACAAGTGTTGGTGAGGGTGTAGAGAAATCGGGATCCCTGTACGCTATTGGTGGGAATATAAAATGGTGCAGCTGCTATGGAAAACAGTATAATGGTTCCTTAAAATACTAAAAATAGAACTAATATATGATTCAGCAATCCCACTCCTGGGTATTTATCCAAAAGAATGGAAATCCAGATCTTGAAGAAATATGAGCATCCCAATGTTCATTACACCACTGTTACTGTTTTCTTTAATTAACAAAAAAATAAATTACTGAAATGGTAGTTTTAAGGTAACACTATTTGTTTACTTTTTATGTTTTAAGATGGCATACTAAATACAATTTGTGATCTGCCTCTTCAGTCCAAATAGTTAGAAAAAATAGGAAGATTTTTGATTGTTAGGGATTAGATATAAAGCACATACTCCAAACAAATTTTAGTGTGTCACAAAATGGGAGTAATCCCAGGAGAAGGGAGACATAATCTGTGGAGGGAAGTGCTAGACAAAGAGGGAGCAGACCAAAGATGGTACGTAGTAGAGTTTGTGGAGGGGACAGGTAGGATGATACAAGGACAGCAGTGCCACAGTCTACCTCCAGATGAAAGCAAGAAGTGTAGGACTTTGGGTGTGGAGACAGGGCATTTCTCCTAGAGACTAGAGAGAACCTGGAAAGGAAAGGAACCTTTATTCTAAAATACCAACCAGAGAGGTATGGAGCCCAGTGGCACACCTAGCTTCCCTGCCACCCCCACACCAGCACATAATTGAAGACACACCTAGGCAAGCTTGCAGCAGCTCCAACCTCTCCCTTTAGACAATCTGGGTGAATAGATGTAAAAGATAACTTAAAGGACAGGCAGCCACAAAATACAATCAATTTATATATATATATCCAGAGAGATATAAAGGATAATATTTTAATATAAAATAAGAGTAAACCATTAAGAAACAGAACTAGAAATCTTCAAAATCAAAACTGTAACTCTACCATGCAGAAATTACTGCTGTTAATGTTTAAGCATATTTCATGCCAGTCATTTTCTCTTCACATTTTTACAAAATTCTTATCATATTCAATATACTATTTTGGCTTGCTTCCCCCCCCGCTAAAAATAGTTTAGGAAAAAGCCTATTTAACATGATTCTTAGATATTTTTTCTACTAATTAATATATTTTACCTATTAACTTTTCATAAATTGAACTTTTTGGAACTTTTTATTATAGTGCCTTTTATTAATAAGGAGTCCACGTTTAGGACTTGCTCTTGGCTCTTTAGCCACCTGGCACTTTCTTCATTGTCTCCTTACTCACATTAAGTTTGGCAAAGAGAGGAGCACATACTTTCCCTTTAAATGCAGAGTGTTACCTTCATACTTAATATTTATGACTCTTATAACTACTCTTATAAAAGATCCACTATTACTAGGAACTTCAGCTCTTGGGTTAGTAATCTTGCATTTTAATGAGCTCTAGGTAATTATACTTTGAAGTCCAAGACTTCTTTTCAAAAATTGTAAATCGAAGTTCTCCTTTTTATAACTATGTAATTTTAATTTCATGTTGAAAAGCAATGAAAATTTGCACATTATGGCACAACTGTAATTTTAGAGGGAAAAAATCAGTAATAGACCAGGTAATTTTAATTCAGGTCACTGCTACACAAGGGTAGTGAAAATAAACTGCGAAAAATTTTCTTCAGAAGCTAGAGAATTAGTCTCTAACTTACCTTGAAAAAACATCATGCAAATAGAAAGATCCATGGAACAAGTTGGTTTCTGCTCTATGAAAGTGGTTTTGTCAAAGCCAAGTGTCACTAACATCAAACAAAAAATAGTTTAATTGCTAGCTTTCCTCTAACCAGGTCATATAGCCACACTGACACCACTAGGAGTGTAGGCATTTGAGTTGTAAAGTAGACACATTCTGCTCCCTTTCCCATATTAAGCTAATTCCCTGCTGCCAGTTGACCTCCTTTGTGGCAAACATTTCCACTTCTGTCTTCCAAAACCTTCATTGTATTCTCCTGAATTTCATGTTTAGTACGAGGTGGTTTCTGTGTATATAAAATTTTGTGATGCTGGTCCTGGCAAATTTTACTTCTCAACATGGCCCATTTTGAGGGTAAGACAATTGAATGCCTCTATGCTTCCCTTCTCCAAGTATCCAGGCATCTGGCCTTGGAATGGGTGACAGAGCCTTGGGACAAACTCCTGAGGTGGTTCTGTCTTGTGGTATTATCTCCTTCTACTAGATGTGAGATTATAAACTTGAGGCAGATTGTTAGGATAAGATCTTTTGTCTGTCTCAGCTTTGATCATAATGCCTTGTGTATAATATGATGGATAAGAACAAGCTTGCAGGTACAAGTTCCATGGGTTAGACTTCTGCCTCTTAAACTTGATTGTGTAATCTTAGGTAAGTTAAGTTCTCCAAGCCTCATTTTTTTTTAAGATGTTATTTATTTATTTGACAGAGAGAGATCACAAGTAGGCAGAGAAGCAGGCAGAGAGAGAGAGAGAGAGAGAGATTGGTGAGGAAGCAGGCTCCCTGCTGAGCAGAGCCCGATGCGGGACTCAATCCCAGGACCCTGAGATCATGACCTGAGCTGAAGGCAGAGGCTTGACTCACTGAGCCACCCAGGTACCCCATCCAAGCCTCATTTTTATCTCTGTAAAAGAGGGATAATAAGTCTCCCCATATAATTGTGATTAGACAAGTAACAGAATCTACATAAGGGCAGTGGCTCTAAGTGTTTGATAGTTACTCTTGAGTAATAATGGTATTGACTCTGCTTCAAAATACTTGTTGATGTATTGAAAAGTTTATCTTTCTTCAAAGGATTTATGGTCCTTAAGGGTGAATGTAAATCAGAAATAATCAGCAGTTACCTTTCGAGTACCCAGTGTTATTAGGATACTTTCCACATGTAAGTATTAGAAAGACTAGTTATCAAAAGAAATGTTTGGGGAAGTCCATTTTTAACCACCTAGGCAACTGATAACATTCTCATCAATGTCTACAATGTAGGATTGAATGAAGATCAGTTTCCTAATAAATAGATCTTACTTTTCCTATATGAAGCACCTTAAATCTTTAGATAGTTTGCCAAATAAACATAACTTTTTTGAGGTCAAATTTTGAAGGACATATTTTGTTGTCTTCTACTGAAAACATATGCTTCATTTCCTTGAGCAACTTCATTATAAGTTCACAGATTATTTACCTTTTGGGCAGTTTTTGTTGGGGGAAGGAGATTTGTTTTATGGAGAAATTAACTAAACCAAAAAATTCTACCTCAACAGTACTGGGTTTATAAATTGGCCTTTTGATGAAAACTAAACTCTTGTCCCTAATTGTTATATTTATGAGACTTAAAACAGGGTGATTGTAGCTTTGTGGCTTTCTTAAACATTGAGAAAACCAAACAAAATCAAACAAATATATAAAAAAATAAAGTTTACCCCACTCCTTAATCTCTCTGATGAGTTTGCAGTACGGATGAGACTGGATAAGGCTGTCACACAAATATTTGAGATGGTAACCTCTTGAATCAATACTCTCAAGAATATTTTATAGGCTTTAATTAATAATGAACAATTTCTAATGCAGGGGCTCCTCTTTCTAATTGCTTCTATGTTGACTAGGTCCATTTAAAAAATAATTATTCTCATAGGATACAAGGGAAAACACAAACGTGAAGGTTTATGCAAACTTTAGGCATATGGAAAAACACGTCAGCATTTTAAAAAGGGAAATGTACTTAAAGAACAAATAACAAAATTTCTTAAAAGCTTACTCATGTTGACCCACTAAGCAATGTCAAGAGAAAGTCAAAACTCAAACCATTAGAAAATTGGGTCTGTGCCACTAGAAAATTGGTGCAATTCAAAGTGTCAAGCAAGCAGCTATGAGCAAAATCTGTGCTTCAAATGCAATTACACCATAATAAAAATAATAATTACTTGTTTTTATTATAATGTAACCTGAATTTCTCTAGACCTCACCAGTCTATGGATATAAATGAGGTCACCTTATTAGTCATTATTCAAATTACTCTGGCTCATTGCCTCCACCTGTATAATAGAGTTCTCTGAAAAGTCTTCCTCAGTTATTTCTGCAAGTCCCTAGATGTGCTCACCTACAAACTTGCCCGTGCTATATCCTGCTGCTACTCTGCTGTTAATGATTCTCTAAGGTCTGTAGTCTCTTTCACCATCCTTGTCTGATGCTTTTCTCGTGGGTACTATGGGTGCCTCTACAGTTCTATCCAATTCCATTATAGAGCCAGCACTGTGCCCAAGGTCTTTGCTATTCAATGAAGTGTAGGGAGAAGGATGGCTCTTTTCCCATTAGATTATTTTCTGTAAGTGGGCATCCACAGTGGCCTAGATAGTGAATAGCACTCCCATGGGATTTTACTGCTCAATATAGAATGAGCCTGGTGGTGGGTATTAGGGAGGGCACGTATTGCATAGAGCACTGGGTGTGGTGCAAAAACAATGAATACTGTTACGCTGAAAAGAAATTTAAAAAAAATATATATAGAATGAAGTCTGATGGGGGCAGGGCCAGGACACAAGCCCAAGTAACAAACCTCTTCAAGATTATGAATTTCTTCTAAATCATATTCTTATGCATACTGGTCCTCAAATGATTGAAGTTTAAACAAACCCACTATACCATTTTGTCTAGCCATCATCATGATCATCATAATAGATAACAGACTAAACATTTATGGTGTGTCAGGGAATGCTATATAGCTTACCTATTTCTTTTTTTAAGATTCATTTATTTATTTGAGAGAGAGGGAGAGAACACACGGGGATGGGGAGGGAGAGGAGAGAGAGAATCTCAAACAGACTCCCTGCTGAGTGCAGAGCCCAATGCAGGGCTCAATCCCACAACCCTGAGGTCATGACCCAAGTGAAAATCAAGAGACTGATGCCCAACTGAATGAGCCACCCAGGTGTCCCTAGCTTACCTGCTTCTTACAACTTAACGGATATGTAATTATTATTATCATCCTTACCTTTTCAGGTGACAAAACTGAAGCCTAGAAAATTTAACATCCCTAAGGTCATGGAACTAGAAACTGGTGGAATAGCATTTTAGGGAAATCTGAATCTTAAATTTGACTCAAGATGGGAAGCACAATAGAATAATAATGGTAACTACTATTATTATCCCCCTTTTATGTACCAGGTACTTTACAGATACTATCTTATTTAATCATCATGAATTCACAAAGAGGTATTAATCTCATGAAATTGTAGAGATAAATAAATAGGATAGCATAGAATAAGTAATTTTCTCAAAGTCCCCTACCTGGAAAATAAGAGAGCCATAATTTGAATTTATGTATGTCTGATTCTAAACATGTTTGCATCATGTGAAGTCCTTACAGAGAATACTTTTACTGTCTTTAAGTATGCTTAGGGGTTGGGTTTTATTTTCTTGAAGTGTTTGAAATTCTGAGTTTAACTCTTAATGTAGCAATTTACTGCTGTGTTTTCTTGAACAAGTTTACTCAAGTATTCCAAACTTCAGTTTCTTCATTTGTGAAATGGGAATGATTATAATAGAACCCACTTCCTAGTGCTGTTGTGAGGATTCAGTGAGATAATTCTTGTAGAGATCATAGTTCCTGGTACATAGAAAGCGCTCAGTGTATCTTAGCTGATATAGGTATTATTAACAAAATTAGGCACTGAGGAGAACGGTGCTAAAGCAGTCAAATCCTAAATATCATTTAGAAAGATCAAAGCCACCCTGTAAATCTTTTAAGAAATTTCAGATCTTCAATGCCAAACATATAGTCATCTTTAAAGTTAGTTTCCATACAAAGAAAGCAATTCTGTACAGCTGAAGAATGGGAATTCTCTTCACAAGTTAGGATTGGGAAAGCAGGTTTGTGACCCTGCCTCCAGCAGAG
Organism: Mellivora capensis; assembly: GCA_004024625.1. Classification (NCBI taxonomy): domain Eukaryota; kingdom Metazoa; phylum Chordata; class Mammalia; order Carnivora; family Mustelidae; genus Mellivora; species Mellivora capensis. The sequence goes on from PISX010018938.1 coordinate 25,728, forward strand.
AGATGGCTCCAATAATAGTTGTAAATAGATTGTGATCCTTGTGGATGAGGAGGTCATGAGCTGAAAGAAAGACTTTGTAGATAATATTTTAGCTAAATGAGGAGAGGCAAGATATCTCTTGTGATCTCAGAAAGGGAATTTCAGCGACTCTAGTCTTTTTGATATTTGAGGAGGCTTAGAGACACTCTTTACATTACTATGAAAACCAACCAGACATGAATAGAAAAAAATAAAGATAAAATTCACCTTTTCCCTTTTTGCCTGCTCTTTTCAACTTCTTTAATCATCTGTATAAATTTGACTGGCAGAGACTTCAGTGTTCAGGAAGCTATAAACATAGAAAGGAAAGATTCTATAATATGAGTGTGTATCAGAAAAAGTGTGTGTAAGTATATAGTTACCAGTGAATGTAAAAAAAAAATCTGTGACTAAAATATAATAAACTGTAAACTAAAACATCTTGATAAGGTAATACTATTTCTTTTCTCTTTGTCTTTCCCTCCTTCCTTCTCTAACTTCCTCTCTCTTTTCTTTCTATTTTCTTTTTTGACCAAAATATATTATCCTCCATAAACTGACCTCACACAAACTATTTGACTTTGTCTCTAATATGTCCACACAAAATCTTGGCTCTCTAGTCTGGCTCTCATCTGCTTCCCACCATATTCTCTTCCCTTTACCTGGGATGGTGATTTTGCTCAGACTAACTTGTTCACCAATCAGAAGCCCACCAAATCTGCAAAGCCCAGTCCAAGCCTATATTTCTGTTAGAAACATGCTTTAACTTCTTTAAGCATTGTGATTACTAGGAAAAATGTAGTCTGTGAGGTAAAACTTCTCTTGGTTCAAATCCTGGCTTTGCCATTTATCAGCTGACTTCAGTTAACCTCTCTCAGTCTGTTTCCGATTTTTTGGAATAACAGCCTTTCATAGAATTTTGTCATTACTTAACATAATACTAGTAACTATTTTAATTAAAGATCTCTTATTGCTCTAAGTTCTTCTTTCAACTTTAGTCATAACATATAGTTTGGATTTAGGCTTCCAATTCTAACCATGATGGACTAATATGTATCAGACTTACCCTCCTTAGATTATTAGACTAAAAAGCCTATATGAAGTAAATATTTCCATATGTTGTCCAGTAATATGTAAATATTACTGGACGACATATAGCACAGAACTATGATCACTGGCAAAAGAGCTACACACAAGGTGAGCTCCATATTTACCTAGAATTTTTTTTCATGAGGACACTTTCAAAGTTACATCTCCAGGTTATAGAGGCCAAAGAAAGAGAAGTGCTCTTAGGAGATGTAGAAAAAAGAGACCATAATTTAAGGCTGCTGAGATAGTTGGAATTTGTGGGGCAGGGTTGTTATGAAGAAAAGGAATATTCTAGAGAAAGAGATTCATAACTCTGCATGGGGGGTTCTCTTGAGTTGTTGGCTGAATACGAAGCTGTGTACATATAAGTCATGACTCTATGAGATCTGGGAGAGAATGATTATTGGTGCGTGTGAGAGGAACAGTGTGATTCTAAAGATTTCATTGTGTTAGGAGATCTTGGAGTCATAGTCAGGTTGCAACTTGGGAATTCACCTGAGACTGCTGAAAGGCTTGCCTTAGGAGTAGTAAGAACCACTCTAGATCCAGCCTCTTAAAATATAAATGTAGGCCTCAACAGGATCAAGATAATCTACCAGTAAATTAATTTGCTAGCAACACAAAACTTAAAAGTCTTTAAGGAAAATGATAAAAATCTAGAATCTCAACAAAATTGCTAGACATGTGAAGAATCAAGAAAAGATGACCTGTAGTCAGGAGAAAAGCAGTCACACCTAAGCAATTCATAGTCAAATCCATGAAAGCCAAATATAAAGAGAAAAATCTTAAATGCATGCAGAAAGGAAATAGAGATTATCTTCTGGAGATTAAAGGTAAAAATAAGCGGGAGCTTCTTATCAAAAAGGAAGCAAGCCAGGAGACGGTAAAGCATCTCTAATGTACTGAAAGAAAAGAACTCTATCTGTCTAGAATTCTAGTTGCAGTAAATAGTCTTTGAAATTAAAGGTGAAATAAAGACACAATAAAAAAATGCTAAGAGAATTTACTAAAGCAGGTCTGTATAGTAAAAACAAAAAAAGTATATATATATATATATATATATATATATATATATGAAAAAACTTCTTCAGACTGAAAGGTAAAGAATTCAGATCATACAAATGAATAAAGAGCACCTGAAGTGATAAATATCTAGAAAATAAAAATAAATTAATTTCCATTTTAAGTTACTTTAAATGACAGTTACTATTTAAAACAAACAAGAAAATCCAAATATAATGTAACTTGGGCTTTATAACATGTAATAATGAAATGCATGGCAACAGCTACTGTAAAGAATGGAAGAAAGTAAATGGAGGCATACTATTGTAAGGTTCTCATATATGAAGAGGTATTATGTTCAAGATAGATTAAGATGAGGATGCACATTGTGATCCATAAAGAAACTATTAAAATCCTAGAAATCCCTATTGAATTAACACCAGCATTTTTTACAGAGCTATAATAATCCTAAAATTTGTATAGAACCACAAAAGACCCCAAATAGCCAAAGCAATCATGAAAAAGAACAATGCTGTAGACATCACGATTCCAAATTTCAAGCAATATTACAAAGCTGTAGTCATCAAGAAAATATGGTACTGGGGTGCCTGGGTGGCTCAGTGGGTTAAAGCCTTGCCTTCTGCTCAGGTCATGATCCCAGGGTCCTGGGATCGAGCCCCGCATCGGGCTCTCTGCTCAGCGGGGAGCCTGCTTTCCCCTCTCTCTCTGCCTGCCTCTCTGCCTACTTGTGATCTCTCTTTCTCTCTGTAAAATGAATGAATAAAATCTTAAAAAAAAAAAGACAGTATGGTACTGGCATGAAAACAGATATGTGAATCAATGGAACAGAATAAAGAACCCAGAAATGGATCCACAACATATGGTCAACTAATATTTGACAAAGCAGGAAAAAATAACCCATGGAAAAAGGATAATCTCTTCAACAAATGGTGTTGGGAAGACTAGACAGCAACAAGCAGAAGAACAAAACTGAACTAGTTTTTTATACTATACACAAAAATAGACTCAAAATGGGTGAAAGACCTAAATGTAAGATGGGAAAACTATCAAAATCCTAGAGGAGAACACATGCACTACCATCTTTGACCTTAGCCATAGCAACATCTTACTAGACACATTGCCAGAGGCAAGGGAAACAAAAGCAAAAATGATCTATTGGGACTTCATCAAGATAAAAATCTTTTGCACAGTGAAGGAAACAATCGGCATACTAAAAGGCAGCTTACAGAACAGAGAAGATATTTGCAAATGGCATATCTGAAAAAAGGTTAGTATCCAAAATCTACAAAGAACTCATCAAACTCAACATCCAGAAAACAATCTAGTTAAGAAAGGGGCAGAAGAAATGTTAAACATTTTTCCAAAGGAGACATTCAGGAGGCTAACAGACAAATGAAAAGATGCTCAACATCACTCACCATCAGGGAAATACAAATCAAACCCCCAATGAGATACCAACTCTCACCTGTCAGGAGGCTATAATTAACAACACAAGAAACAGCAGGTGTTGCTGAGGCTGCAGAGAAAGGGGAAACCTCTTGGACTATTGGTGGGAATGCAAACTAGTGCAGCTACTCTGGAGAACAGTATGGAGGTGCCTCAGAAAGTTGAAAATAGAACTACCCTATGATCCAGCAATTGCAGTAGTAGGCATTTAGCAAAGGATGCAGAATACAGATATGAAGAGGTACATGCATGCTGATGCTTATAGCAGCATTATCAGCGATAGCCAAACTATGCAGAGAGCCCAAATGTCCATCAACTGTTGAATAAGTAAAGAAGAGATCACACACACACACACACACACACACACACACACACACAATGGAATATTACTCAGCCATCAAAAAGAATGGAATCTTTCCATTTGCAATGATGTAGATGGAACTAGAGTATATTATGCTAAGCAAAATAAACTGGTCAGAGAAAGACAAATACTGTATGATATCATTCACATGTGGAATTTAAGAAACAAAACAGATGAACATGTTGGGGGGAAACAAGAAAAAAGAGAGGGAAACAAACCATGGGAGACTCTTGAAGATAGAAAACAAATCAAGTTGTGATGGAGGGAGGTAGGTGGGTGGCAGATGGGCTAGATGGGTGATGGGTATTAAGGAGGGCACTTTTTATAATGAACACTGAGTGTCGTATGTAAGTGATGAATCACTGGATTGTAATCCTGAAACCAACATTGCACTGTATGTTAACTAAATAGAATTTAAATAAAAATTGGGGGAAAATAAAAAATAAAATAACTATTAATCTTAAATAAATTAGAAGGGATAAATGGGGCTACAAGATGTTTAATATATCCAACAGAAGGCAGGAAAGGAAACTAAATACAAGTGGGATAAACAAAAAACAAATAGTAAGGAAAGGAACACATAAAGCCATATTCATATTTATATTAAGTGTAATTGGAGTAAACTCTCTAACTAAATGAAAAAGCTTGTCAGACTGGTTAAAAGATCATAAAGATCAAGAAAAGCTTTATGCACTACAAAGACTTAGATAGATTATGAGTAAAGTAACAGAGCATGAAAAAACTAATCACAAGAAAGCTGGAGTAACTATATTGATATTAAACAAAATAGATTTCAGGACAAAAAATATGACCAGAAATAAAGAGGGAGAAAAAGAGGGACAATCACCAAGAAGGCATAATAAGACATAACAATCCCAAATGTTTATGTAACTAGTAACAGAACTTCAAAATATATGAGGCAAAAATGGACAGAATAAAATGGAGAAATAGATAAATCCAAAGTGGACTTCAAAATTTTAATACCTTTTTAGTAACTGTTAGAACAACTATATCAAAATAACCAGTGAGGATATAGAAGATTTAAACAATATTATTGATTGAATTAACACAGCTGGTGCTTATAAGAAATATATATACCTATAAAAAAATGTATACTATTTTCCAGAAAACATAGAACATTCACCAAGATAAAACATGTGCTGAGTCATAAAGCAAGCCATAAATTTAAAAGTATCTTATCTCACTACAGTGGAACTGAATTAGAAATCAATAGCAAAAATGTTTCTAAACATTTATAAATGAAGAAACATCTAAATGTGCCATCAAAGAAATCAAAATTAGTATTTAAAATATTTTAAATTAAATGAGAATATAAGCACAACATATTAAAATTTGTGGGATGCAATGAAGATAGCACTTAGGAGAAAATTTATAGCTTTAAATGCTTAGATTAGAACATAACAATGATTTATAATCAATGCTCTAAGCTCCTACCTTAAGAAGCTAGAAAAAGAAGAGCAAATTAAATATAAAATAAGTAGAAGGAAGGAAATAATAAAGATAAGAGTAGAAAACAATGAGGTAGTAAGAAACAAACAATAGGGAAAATCTATGAAACAAAGCAGTGATTCCTGGAAAAGATCAGTAAAATTGATACACCACTAGCTAGACTGTTTAAGAAAAAAAAGAAAACACAAATTGCAAATGTCCATAATTAAATAGGAGACATGTCTCCTATCCTATTGACATTAAGAGAATAACATTACAATTTTTTATAATACTACAATTTAGATGATGAGGACAAATTTCTCAAAAGATGTAAATTATCAATACTGATATGAGAAAAATGAGAAAATCTGAACCGATGTACATATATCAAAGAGAATGAATCTATATTTATTAACATCCCCAAGGCATGGACTCTGTAAACCCGGAAGGTAGATAGTGTAAATTTTGGTCAAGTCCTAAGATCTGAGAATCGGGAACACTGATATCCAAGAGCAGTAAAAGATAGATGTCCCAGCTCAAGAAGAGAGAAGAAATTCACTTTTTCCTTTTGGTTCTATGAAGTCCCTAAAGGAATTGGATGATGCCTTGATGCCTACCCTCATTATGAATGAATGTGATTCTTTTTATTTCTTTTTTTAAGATTTCATTTATTTATTTGAGAGCGAGCATGAGAGGGGAGAGGTCATAGGGAGAAGCAGACTCCCTGCTGAGCAGGGAGCCCAATGTGGGACTAGATCCCAGGACTCCAGGATCATAACCTGAGTCGAAAGCAGTTGTTTAACCAACTGAGCCACCCAGGTGCCCTGAATGTGAATTTCTTCACTCAGTCTATCAATTCAAATGCTGATCTGTTCCAGAAACTGCCTCAGAGACATACCCAGAAGTATTTTACAAGCTATCTGGACACCCTGTAGCCCAGTCAGGTTGATGCATAAAATTAACCATCACACCCAATGGAAATACAAAAATTAAAACAAATAGAGACTCTAGAAGAAATTATAGGAGATAACATTCATAACTTTGGAGAAGGACACATCTTTTGATGTTTCATAGAAAGTATTATCTATAGATGAAATCTGGTAAATTGTATTTTATCAAAATTGAAAACTCTTCTCATCACAAGACATGTTTTTGAAAATGAATAGATAAGCTATAGCCTAGGAGAAAATATTTACAGTCCTATAGCTAACAAAAGACATAGGAAGAATTTCAACAACAGAATTAGCAGACCAAAACCAAAACCAAAACAAAAACAATTAAAGTGGGCAAAAGGCATGAACCAACACTTCAAAAAGGAAATATATGCAAATGGTCTGTAAGCATGTGAACAGGTGTTCAACACCAATGTTTTTCAGGGAAGACTAAAATGAGAAGATTGACAAATCAAATTTTTTTTCTATGAAATTGATTTTATTTAGTAAGTTGCTTTTTTGCCCTTTTCCATTTGCACATATGTATACACACATATCTGCATATCTATACAGGTGCACTTTTACTTTTAGTTGACCTATAAAATACGTATATTCTAGCTTTAAAGATTATCATTAGGAAACAAACCTCTGTCCATATTGTATACTCTTCATGATTGTAATTTCCTATGTACATGCCACTTCTTCAGGCTGGTATAATACAAGTTGCTTAACTGTTTTTCTCCCTATGAGGACTTTAGGTCATTTTCAATTGACAAATCAAATTTTGACAAGTGTAGAGCATAAACAGAATTCTTCTTCTTCTTCTTCTTTTTTTTTTTTTTAAGATTTCATTTATTTATTTGACAAAGAGAAAGAGAGCAGAGCAGGGGGAGTGGCAGGCAGAGGAAGGGGTAGTGGCAGGCAGAGGAAGAGGGAGAACCATGCTTCCCACTGAGCTGAGAGCCCAACATGGTGCTTAGTCCCAGGATCTTGGGATCATGACCTGAGCTGAAGGCAGACACTTAACGACTGAGCCATCCAGACGCCCCCATAAACAGAAATCTTAAATATTGCCCGTAGAAATTCAAAACTCCCTGGCAATTGCTCATAAAGTTAAATATAATCTATATTGCCTTGCAAGGATTTTCCTCCTCGATATTTATCCAAGAGAAGTAAAACATATATACACAAAGATTTTCAAAAGGATGCTTATAACTTCTTCATTCATAATAGCTCACGACAAGAAAAAACCCAGATATCCACTAAAAGGAGAATGGATAAATAAATTGTAGTATGTTCCTACAGTGAAGTATTACTCAACAATGAAAAAGAACTACAAAAACATGAATAAATTTCAAAGCCATAATGTTGTGCAAAGAAAGCCTAACACAAAAGAGTATGTGCTATATGATTATATGATGCTCCAGAACAGGTATAGCTAATAGAGAGTAACAAAAATTAGAACAGTGGTTGCCTCTGAAGAGTGTGAGGGTAGGGATTGGTTGAGATTTGGCAGGAGGGAACTTCCTGGAGTGATAGATTTCCGACTTGTTAGGAATGCTGCATTTCTGCTGGTATAGCATTCGTCAAATTTATCAAATTGTATACCCTATGTAAATTATATCTCAACAAAAAGTCCATTGAAATTTAAATAAATAGATATCACATTGTATTTTAGTATGTTTTAAGATAAATAATTGTCTTGCGTTTAGGTACATAATTTAAAAATTACAGAGGTTAACACCTACCCATGTTGTAGGAATTTCAGGCACATGTAAACTGTGCATCTATGTTTAAACAAAGCCAAGCTCAGAGTGTGGTAGTTGCAAGATGAATACTCATTGATTGATAAGTAATTTTAAAGTATCATTTTTCATCATGTAGAATTCTATTACATATGTGGGTTAGTGAGGCAGCAGGGATTGATAGCAGTTTTTTAAATAGCCTTTATAAATTTAGAGAAACAAAAAATAGAGAAAGAAACTGGAGGGTCATTTTATCAGATGGCAAGCATGATATTATTGGAATAGGAGCATGTCTTACTCATGTTGGGGTTTTTCTGTGTCTCATACTGCCTGGCACACTGCAGTTTAGTATATATTTGGGGCATTGAAATGACCAGCTTTCTACTGCAAATACTGTTTAACGAACTTTATACTACAATTATTTTTGCAACTTTCTGTTTTTGTGTTCCAGAGTAAGTTATTTAAAACATAACCTGACCTCTCAAAAAGCAGACCCAGGTTTAAATCAGGGAGATTTAAATTGTGTATTGCTAAGTTATAATAATTTGGTAATTTGGTTTCTTAACTCAAGGAGTGTGCTTCTAGCTAATTCTTGGAAATCATACAGGAGTTAAGGTGCAATTGGCCCGATGTTTTTCCTTTCTGAACATTGAGTGTGTTATATAAAAAGAGGGAAGAGACCTAATGCTCTGATCCATGGGTTCATGTAGAGTATGATTGGAAATGACATTGGTTAGCATGGTTTGAAGTTATTTCCAATTCTATCTCTCCTTTGTTGGGAAGTGAGCTATAAATAAGACAATGTGTTCAGTGCTTGGGTCATTAAAATGAGCAGAAGAAATTTCTGCCCTCTAAGAGATCACAGAACAGTGGGGCGGGGAGGGAAACAAGATAAATAACTGAACGGATGATTAGTCATAGTCAATTCCATTATTTTGTTTAATTTAATTTCTGTGTTAATAATTATTACCATATATAAGGCATCTCTCTGATACTTTACAGGTGCCATACCCTCAAGGCATGTGTTTCTCTCATTTCGGAGCAGTGAAAATGAAGGGTTGGAGAGCATGTGCCACAGACTCTGGGGATTGGAACCACAACTTGGACCCATTCTCCATGACTTCTTGGCCTATGATCCTTCAACCAGAATCCACCGTTACCTAAGATGGACTTTAGCCAAGCTTCTCAGCACCAACGTGTAACTTCATAAACCACGTCCAAGGTAAACAGATAAACAAAAGGATTTTGAATGAGCTTGCCACTCATTTTCCATTTCTTTGGTCATTTTTATTTTACACTTTCTTGAACTCTGATAAATAATCACCAAACACAGAGAGGGAAAAAAGTCAGATTTGTTTTGTGCTAACCATATGTTTCCATTTAAAATTTTCGTGTGAGGAGATGATGGTAGTTCAGAACAGCACACATGTGGTGATTTTGCGCATAATATCACACGCTGAGTTCATGTTCTGGGGGCACCTTGGCTGCTCTTTGAAGCAGTGCTTCCTGCTCAGTGGAGGCATGAGAAGCCTGTCTTTATCCCAACTCCAGCTGCACGACGATTAGAGTAGATGGTTGGCTTAGGCACTGAGAGCCTCGTGTGCTATTTAGTGTTACAAACACGTGTTGGCTCACCTCTCTGGTCAGAGGCTAGGCTGGGAGCTGGAAGGGGTATGGTTCTGGGCCCCTTGCTGTCCTATAGCTTGCTTTCTAGTGGTGGAGACCCTCTGATGACCAGGGGCACAACTAAAGCTGAGAACTCAGCGTGCGGTACTTGAAGAAAGTGACCTGTAATAACTCAAGAGGGGTAGTGTTTGCCAGGGGGGCTGACTTCCTGGTAGAAAAATAAAGAAGCTGAACTTATGCAGGTTTTATTTACCTAGGCAGTAATGCTTATTTCTCCACACAACAATGTGATGGATGTGAATTTCTTATATATGTTTTAATTTAAAAAATAATGCAAGTGTAACTAAAAGTTAAAGTCATGTTCGGAGCATGTATATCTCACCTCACATTCTCAGTTTGCATCCCCAAGAGAAACCAAAGTAAATAGTTTCTTCTATATTTTTTGTTAATTTTCTAATTAAATATGTGTATACTTCTCTGTGAGTGCAGCCTATATTTTTATAGGGTTTATTTTTCAGTGGGAACACACTAAATAATCTGTTCTGGACCTGAGGGTTTTCACTTAAAATATTCCAAGATAATTTCCATGACAGTAGGTACATAGGACTTTACCTCTTTTTTTCTTTAATACAACATAGCTTTCAACATATATGTTGGAGTTTTGAGAGGATCCAATAAGTAGCATCTGTCTTCCCCGTCCCCAGGGTTCTAAACAATTTGAGAAGGAAACAAATGGAGGCCACAGATGTAATTTTATTGCAGATAGAGGCTGTTTATGTGACCAGTCAAGCAGGCTTGTTAATACAGAGCCTATGTATGTAGAACACATCTATGTAGCTTAGCTCAGCTCCCAGAATGAAAAGGATAAAGCCAAGCCAAGATCTGCCACACAGATAAGTTATGCCACTTTTTCATGGGTAGAGTGACTCATAAGCAAGAGGGAGCCCATGGGGATGCTTACAAAATTCCTCTCCACAGAAACCAGAAGTAGGGAGAAGTCTTCTCCTCTAACAGCATGGACAAAGCATCCTTGATTTAGCTCGTCTTCTGCTGATGGATGTTTAGTTTACTTCCATTCCTGCTACTGGGCATTCATGTTTGTTACTCTCTGCTTACATAAAAGGAAAGAGGCTCCAGGAGGTTACATATTCAGAGGAAGAGCTCTGAGAGGCGGAGCCAGAGTTCTAACTCATGCCTGAGTCTGACTTAGGTCGAGGGCTCTTTTCATTTTCCACAGCCCTTACTGTTCACCCAATTCCTAACATCTGTACGGAAAATTAGTAATAGTCTGTGAGTCCATTTTAGGTGAGTCCTCTTCCTAGTTCCACATGCTCCTCATGTGAGGAGGCTGAGGCAGGGAATATTTTGAGGCTGAGGCAGGGAATATTTTCTCCATTAAAAAAAAAAAAAAGTAGGGACCCTGGGTGGCTCAGTGGGTTGGACGACTGCCTTTGGCTCAGGTCATGATCCCGGAGACCCTGGATCGAGTCCCGCATCGGGCTCCCAGCTCCACGGGGAGTCTGCTTCTCCCTCTGACCTTCTCCTCACTCATGCTCTCTCTCACTGCCTCTTTCTCAAATAAATAAATAAAATCTTAAAAAAAAAAAAGAAAATTATTTAAAAAAAAAAAGTAAACTAAGATTCAGAGAAGTTATTACTTCTCTACCTAGCGTTGCTTGTTCAGGGCGAGGTTCAAGATTCGACCTCCCTTCTTCTCACTCCAGCGCCTCATCCTTTCTTGAACCAGGCAGTGAAGTACGGACTGCAGACTAAGAGGAGGGAGCAGAGTTAACAGACATGTTGTGTCAATGGGCAAAGAGGGGCTTTGCTCCTGCCGTGACAAAGGTTTTCCTTTCAATGGCAAGTAGATTATGTCCTTCCTAGACACGCCCGCATGTGGTCTGTGCATAGAAATGGCTGGGAAATGTTTAAAATACAGACTCTTATGCCCCACTTAAACCTACTGACTCTAAGAGAATGGACTCAGGAATCTGCATTTTAATATAATGGGGTATTCCGATGGAAGATAGTCTATGAATCACAGATGGGAGAAGCCTTGCTTTGGGAAATTTTTTAACGTTTAAAGCTTTTGGGGTACAGTAAATGACTCATAATCAGAAGAATTTCTCCCTGAAGCTATGTGTCATTGTGAAAAGAACAATGGGCTTTGGAATTAGCGAAGGCTAAATTGATTTCTCATTGCACGATTCATTAGATGGGTCTAGGAGACAGTTATGAACCTTCTGAATATGAGCCAGCTTATGTATAGTACAATCTGTTATGAAGATTAAATGAGATGATATATGCAAAAGCCTGCCCTTTAGATCTTCCATAAATGTTACTTGCTCTCCATTTCTTCTAAGATTTTTTTCCATAATCTTTCACATCTCCTCCACCTGTGACTTCTCTGAAGGACATCCTCTTGGTCTCGTTTATCTTCCCATTGCTATTGCTTAAATTCCCTGCCACAGAAAAGAGCACAGATGCCCAGCAGGGCAAGGCTTACACTAATCAGGCTGTTACACTGATGGGTCTTGTTGCTTGTTCTATGAGATCCATGGAATGAGATGAGCAAAGCACAATTACTACATCCCTTCTCAGAGGACATGTGCGCTGATTCGTTAACAAAATGTTACATTGTAAAGGTTCGTACTGAAATGGGATAAATAAATAAATAAATTGTATTCCTGAAATGTCTTGAAATGAGCTCGGACTGTTAAAGGCAAGCTTTGGAAGTAGGTCCTTTTAATTTTCTTCTGATGGCTCTGTTCTCTTTGTCTTCAGTCTTCCGTATACCTACTGGACCCGCCCAAGCAGCTCTTCAGGTGTCGACCTTCGAAACTCCTTCATGCCTTGGCTTCAAATGATACCTCTGGAGTCCTCTAACCCCAGAATCCTCTAAAAATGGGATTAAAAATAGCCCAAAGAGGGTTTTCATGCTAGTAACAACTGGGTATGCTAATTACACTTGTCTTTTGAAAGGAGGCTTTTCAAGTCCTAGAATAAAATGAAAGGGAAAAGTAGAAACTTTTCATATCTTAGTAGTTTTAGGATGACATCAAGGGAGAGGGTGAGGTTCAAGTACTATCTGAGGGATTACATAGATTGGTGATAGATGCGATGCTTTACAAATGTAGTCATGACTTTAATAGGCAGGAAAGCGCGAAACACGAACATAAAGAGACAAATACTCTTATGGAAACAATGCAAAGAAATGTTTAAAATCACAATACTAGGTGTATGGTCCCAGAACTTATTGATGTGAAATTATACTTTCAATTTTGCAGACCTCAATGTGTAACTGACCTGAATTTTTATCCCATAGGAAAGAAAATCACTCACTATGAACAATCATTTCAAAAGAAAAGCAATAGAGAGAATACACTTACAAAAATTACTTTTTTTCTTATAACAAATGTAATACATATTTGTAGTTGGATATTTGGAAAAGATTTAAAAGAGAGAGAAAGTAAAAAACCCACTCCCCAGAGAAGATCACTGTGCACATTTTGCTATATATTATTCACCCATTTTTTCTATTCATTGAGTCAAACTTTAGAGTCCAGAGTGGAAACAAAATGTATATGTTTTTCTTGTGCTCAAAAAAATATGGCACATACTAGTGCTTCTAAGCTTGAATGCACATAGAAATCACTTGAGGACTTGTTAAAATGAAGATTGTGATTCAGTAGGTCTGGGCTGGGGCCTGAGAATCCATATGTCTCACAAGCTCCTGGAGAATGCTGCTAGTCTGCAGATCACACTTTGGAAAGTAGCAGGTGTGTGTCCCATTCCGTGTCATTACTGAGTTCTAACAACATATTTTTAAGTACTGCAAGTATTCCATAGATGATGTATGTAACTCAATAATGCTACCTTAGTGGCATTTAGATTTATTCATTTATTTTTATTATATTATATGCTATGTGCTATAT